>PVKM010007445.1:0-41615 GCA_004027735.1 Carollia perspicillata | reverse complement strand
GAGTGGTCCACCTAAAGTTACAGGTGTGTGAAGGCTCAGGCCTCCACCTGAGAAAATGAAAGAACGCAATGCTTTTAAACCATTTAAAGCCATTTATACATGCATTAGTTATGTGCATACAAATTTTAATTTTATCCAAGGTACATTATGAATGCATATTAACATATTTTGTTCTATACTATGTACTCATATCACTTGAGAAAAATTAGGTCAACCAGCTAGATTGCTAAAGTCATAGTTTTGAGTTTTTATTTTTCTTTGTATTAATGTTATTACAGTTGTCCCAATTTTTCCCCCTTTGCCTCCTTCCACCCATCACCCTCTACCACCTCCAGCAGTTCTCCCTCTTTTATTCATGTCCTCGGGCCATGCAAATCAGTTCTTTGCTTATTTTTCAATGAATTTCTGACCGTAGCTTAAATTACCTTATGAGTTCCCTGACTCAGCTCATACCCCACCTTCCTGTGCTCACTCTGTCCTGGCCGCCCCTGCTCCTCGCCGCTCCACAATGACAACAGTCACAGTTCTGCGATGCCGTCCTCTCAACTTCATTCACTCTTGTCCCAGTGTCTCCAGGGACTTCCCTGACTAGCCAATACACATGGCACCCATACAGCCAACTGCCTGTCTCCACACCCCATTTATTTTGTATCCCTTACCACCATCTGGTATATAATAGATAGCATTAATTTATGTATTCTTTGTCTTTCCCTACTAAAATATAAATTCTCTGAAAGCAAAGACTTTGCTTCATTTGTTAAACCAATGTGCCAAAGAAAATGATTGGGGCTGCAATAACTATGTGTCAATGAATAAACCGAAGGAGAATTAACCATGCTCATTGCAGCCTTATTCACGATGGACAAGGTATGGAAACAACCCAGATTCTCATCTATGAATAAAGAGACAATGGTATTTATACACATGTGCTTAGCACATCATGCTAAGCAAGGTAAGCCAGACAGACAAAGATATGTACTATAAGATACCACTTATATGTGGAATCTAAAATAAGTGAAACCAAACAAAAACAATAAAACAGTAGTTACCAGGGGATGAGGGGTCAAGGGATAAAGCTGAGGGTGTTTACAGGTACAAACATGTAATGGGCACTAAATAAGCCAGAGAAATCTACTGCACGCTATACTGCTACAGATCATCCTATGGTGCTATAAGCATGTCATGTGATAGACATCGTTACAATGACAACCATATGACAATAGATAACTGTATCAAAATAACAGGTTTTATACCTTAAATTTACACAATGTTACATGTCAAATTTATCCATTTTTTTAAAAAAAAAAGAACCTCAGAGATTCCAGGCACTGAAAAGGTTTTGGGGGAGACCCTTATGAAATAAAAAATAAAAATAAATTCTTCTGTAAAATAAAAAATAAAAGTTAAAAAAACAGAAGACAATTTAAGTACCATGCATGTTACTACAGGAACCATATAATTCTGAAGTAATGCCATATCAATGAAAGTGGCATAATGTTTCTGCAAATGCCTTAAAGTGCACAATTATTTATGTAAATAAAAGACATTATTGAAAGTTTACTCATTTCTGATACTTTGTACAATTCTTAAGTATTGTTTTTAACATGCAATGCTTATGAAGAAATGAGACTTAATAATCTAAATCCTGCTTAATTGAAAATATTTGGAAACAAAAGCATGCCAATAAAATCAATTAAAATCTCAGTACTTATGTACAAGTTTTTAGATATTTCTTTTTTCTATACTATCAACTGAACAATTAGTAATTATGTTTTGTGATTGAGATTTCAGGTTATCAGAGTCAGTAATATAACAGTATCATAAAACTGAAGAACAGGTGTGGTTTTAATTCCACCACATAAATCAAGCACACAAAGCATCATATTACTATATTTGACAGTAGGATTAAATCAATCTCTATAAAAATAGAGATAGATTTCTTTGCTAGTGTGGCAAGAAATTCAACCACGAGGCAATAAATGCCTCTTTATTGAGACATTTCTCCTTCTCAGAACCTAAGATTCTATGAAGATCCCAGGGTCTTACGCATCCAGAAAACGGAAGGTCCCTGGTCTTTTGTTCTCACTGATGGCCGAAGGAACGCTTGTATTTCAGGTTGACACCTTCTCTTGGGGGAGTCAACATGCCACATGCAATAGAAGCGATAAGGGCTGCGTGACTGACCCTCCGCTGCCAACTTATCCTCTTTTGTCTTCCTTGAACATAAGAGACTATAAACACTAAAGACTCCATTCACCAGGCTTTCTGGCAGGTTGGGTTAGACATGTGATGCACAGTCTGGGCAAGGAGCCAATCGCAGAAGCTCATTGATACTGCATTTTCCATGGTTATTCTCCCATTCTGCTTCCTGAAACAGTGACACAAAGCTGGAAGGACACCCAGATGCTCAAGGAACAGTGAAACGACGAAAACAAACATGGCAGACTGGACAGCAAGAGCCTGTCATTGCTGAACAGCCGAGCCAATGCCAAGAACAAAATAATGAGGGACTAAGTTTTATGTCTGGAAAATAAATGTTACTTGTTTAAGAGATATTTTTCAATCCTCTTTCTTGTACCTAAACACATCTCTAATTGAAATTCCAGCCTTGGGTAGGAGGATCGTTGCCGAGCACGACAGCCCTGCTGCCGAGGGTCCCACCTCTCTAGTGTATCATGCTCGCCAGTATATTATGCTGTCGTTTCCCACAGTCATTGCTCTCTTTTTGATCAATTCTGATAAAGTGGTACAGTTGTCTGTTATTCCTGGTAACACCGTCAAAAGCCTGCCTCCTTCCCAGTATTGATTTCACCTTGGCTGAGAGGGAACAGCTCCAGCCTTTACCCTACAAGCATTTTGTTTATTCTCTTTCCCTTTGGAAATGTCAGGCATAGTCACTGCAAAAGGGCCTTTAGACCCCTAAATTTGTATCTCCTTTTAAGGGTGGGATAGAGGAAGAAATGGAGTAAGGAAAGTAGAGCTGATACTAGATACTTTTCTCCTATTAATTTGCTTAGTTACGCTATTATAACCAATCCTCCCCCGGGGGGTAGGCATTCTCAATCCGATTTGCGGGTTCTGACTGCTGGTCTCTCCTTACCTATCAAGGTGGAAGTGCCCTTGGGATCAGGGCCGTATCCACACCAGCCCACTGTGATGGCTTTAAATGCTATCTTTATGAAACCAACCACTCTGAAATGTAAATCTCTAGCCCAGACGACTTACCTGAGATCCAGGTTCAATTACCTGCTTACTTGAAATACCCACCTGGGCAGAGAATGACAAGCTTCTATTTACTAGCATGAAACTAAAAGAATTAAAAATGCCTTTTTCTTAAAAATAAAGAGGCCATCGATTTATTTTCTATGAACGAGTTCTACAAATACATAAATATAATGCTCACTTTTTGTAATTAGCCAGTTTCTTTAACAATTGAATTTTCACAGATTAATACACAGATTTTAGACAATGTTATAGAGTATGTAAAACATAATTTCTAAATTAGTAAATAATGTGTTTTAGAAGTACTAGCTTTTCTCTCCTCCCAGTTTTATTTTCATCAAGTCAAAAAAAATATGCCAAGTTACATTCCTGAAAAAGAGTTACCGTATCTCATCTTTGTTCATTTTAATCACAGAAAAGAACAATCCTAAATTCTTGTCTCACTGCTGTTGTTAACAACAGAGGCCACTACTTCCCTTTTCTTACGATAAATGAGGACATGTTTTCCGTTTTCATAGGATTTTAAGAAATAGCTAAGCAAATAACTATGTGATCATACCCATTATTTTAACCAGTTCAATACAGAAGCTCTTCCTAATACGAAAGAGCCAAACAAGGTATTGTTGTGAATTTGATAATTTCCTGAAGAATTCTGAGATTATGTTTAAGTTTGAATGATCTTAATGTGATCCTAGGGTAATCTTGGACTCTCTTCAAGACTAAAATAGAATCTTAAATAAAATAGAAATTATATATATTATATTTTCACATTCTCCAGGAATTATGCCAAGGCTTCCATAATATTAATTTTTTTAATTTCCGAAGACATTTTTGTTTAACTTTTTAATATTTTATTGTTGTTCTATTACAGTTGTCCCAATCTTTCCCCCCTCTGCCCTCATCCACCCAGCCCACCCCTAGTCCCACAGCCCATGTCTGTGGGTCACTCATACATGTTCTTTGCCTAGTCCCTTCCCCTTCTTTCCACCATCATCGCCCTTCTTTCCAACCTTACCCCCTCCCCCTCTCCCTTCTGGTCACCTTCAGTCTGTTCCTTGTTTCCATGCCTCTGTCGTTCATTTGTTTTGTTGATTAGGTTCCTGTTGTAGGTGAGATCATATGATATTTGTCTTTCACCACCTGGCTTATTTCACTTCGCACAATGCTCTCTAGTTCCATCCATAATGTCGCAAAAGGTAGGATTCCTTCTTTCTTTTTGCTGCATAGTATTACGTTGTGTAAATGTACCACAGTTTTTTGATCCACTCATTTACTGATGGGCATCTAGGTAGTTTCCAACACTAGGCTGTTCTAAATAACACTGCTATGAAAGTAGGGGTGCCTAAATTCTTTTGAACTGGTGTTTCAAGATTCTTAGGGTATGTTCCCAGCAGTGGCATCACTGGGTCAAAAGGCAGTTCCATTTCTAGTTTTTTGAGGAAACTCCATGCTCTTTTCCACAGTGGCTGCACCAGTCTGCAATCCCACCAACAGTGCACTAGGGTTCCCTTTTCTCCACAACCTCATCAGCACTTGTTGTTTGTTGCTTTGTTTATGGTGGCCATTCTGACAGGTGTGAGTGACATCTCACTGTGGTTTTAATTTGCATTTCTCTGATGACTAGTGATGCATCCTTTCATATGTCTCTGGGCCCTCTGTATGTCCTCCTTTGAGAAGTGTCTGTTCAGGTCCTTTGACCATTTTTTAATTGGATTGTTTGATTTTTTGGTGTTGAGTCATATGAGTTCTTTGTATATTTTGAACATCAAACCCTTGTCCAAGGTATCACTGGCAAAAAAATTGTTTTCCCATGCAGTTAGATCGCTTTCCATTTTGATGGCATTTTCTTTAGCTGTGCAGAAGCTTTTCAGTTTGATGAAGTCCTATTTGTGTATTCTTTCCTTTATCTCCCTTGCCCTAGGAGACACATTGGTGAAAATATTGTTGTGTGGGATATCTGAAATTTTATTGCCTGTTTTTCTCTAAGATTTTTATGGTGTCATGACTTAATATTTAAGTCTTTTATCCATCTTCAGTTTATTCTGGTGTATGGTGTAAGTTGCTGGTCTTGTTTTGTTTCTTTACATGTACTTGTCCAGATCTTCCAACACCACTTATTGAAGAGGCTATTTTTACTCCATTTTCTGCTCTTGTCCCTTTGTTAGATATTGACAGTGGAGACATGGGTTTATTTCTGGGTTCTTTATTCTTTTCCATTGACCTCTGTGTCTGTTCCTCCGCCAGCACCAGGCTGTTTTGATTATGGTGTCCTTGTAATATAGTTTGATATCAGGTATTGTGATCCCTCCTACTTTATTCTTCTTTATCAAGATTGCTGAAGGTATTTGGGGTTATTTTTGGTTCCACATAAATTTGTTAAATATTTGTTTTAGATCTGTGAAATATGCATGCGTGTTTTATAGGGATTGCTTTGAATTTATAGATTGCTTTGGGATTGCTTTGGGTAGTATGGACATTTTAATGATGTAAATTCTTCCAATGCATATACACAGTATATGCTTCCATTTATTTATATCTTCCTTAATTTATTTCTTCAGTGTTATGTAGTTCTCCAAGTACAGGTCTTTTACCTAATTGGTTAAGTTTAAGTTTTTTCTAGGTACCTTTTGTTGTTGTTGTTGGTATAGTAAGTGTGATTTTTTTCCTAGTTTCTGTTTTTGATATTTCATTATTGGTGTATAGAAATGCCTTTGATTCCTGCTAATTTCTTTTTATGGTTATAAAAAACTCTCAATCTCTGGAGATTTAGTCTGAAAACTAGAAGAAAATCTTTTTAAAGTATGTTCATATTGCTGTTAAGATGAATTTAAAAGGAAAATTTCATTATATTTAAAAGCAATTGGCAGGGGGTTTAGAAACTGTTGCCAAAATTTTGTTCAATATTACCTTCTACAAGGAAAATCAATACTAAAGGAAAAAATTACAAGTTGCTATGTTATGAAATTTCTTTGTAAAAAATCCATAACATAATTATAATCATAATAGCAGTTTATGGAATAGTAGAATGTCTATATACAATACTGTCCTAAGTACTTTTACATGTGTCTTTTCATTCAGAATTCATGACTAAATTATAATGTAGATGTTATGATTCTCACCATTTTACAAGTTCCGATAAGACAGAGTTTAATTATTTGCCACAAGTTATATAGCTGGTTAAGGATGAGAACAAGATTCCAACTGAAATTTATTACGACTCTAAATGCCGTTTTCTCACCATAAGTTAGCTGTTTGTTTGTTTTAACAAGGTACAATAAGACCTAACTACTTGTGCAAATTGATGGCAAGGGATGGTGGGGAACCAGGGCAGATCTGCAAAGTGAATTTCTGGTCCTGGCCATTAACTCCAGCATGGCTGTTGAAACAGATTAAAGGAATATGTAAGAGGTTTAAATTATAGTAGCCATAGAATCTGAAGTTTACCTTAGGCTGGTATTTGAGTCAGAAAAGGTGCAGTCCAATGGGTGAGGCAGGACAGCAAGGGACCCAGGGACAATGATGACACTGTCTACTACCTCTCAGACACTTCGTGAGGCACTGGCTGTACTGAGCGAAGAACCAAATAAAAGAATGACCCTAGACAGGTAAGAAGGAGCCAAATGATAAAACATCTTGAATGGCAAAATGGCAAGATTAAAAGTCTGTGTTTTATTCTGATATTGCAAGATGAACAACCAGGGGGAAAAAATGGCAGGATGTGAATTTCAGGAGGTAAAAACTCAGTCTAAATTCAGCTTAACAAATGTAGATTAAGCTCTTCCATGAGACAGGCAATGGAGATGGAGAGCTGAGTGCCTGCTGGGGGACTCTAAGGGACAGTGCCTAGAAAAAGAGTAGGCCTAACTAAATCACCTTACCACGCTCCTTGGCAGTAGAATGTGAAGAGATGCGTGGCAGCAACTTATCAGTTTAATTACAGCTCCCTGTCAACATAGTCATCTGAAAAAGAAGAAACTTAACATTTTCAAAAAAGAAAAGCAAGCCATAGATTTTTAATAATTTTCAGATGATATTTCTCATCGTATTAAACTCTTCTATAAATCTATTTCAAAATTAAAGTGACTAACATAGTGGTTGGAATCCCACCCCCATACACCCCCCAACACCAACTCTTATAAGTTCTCAAAGCTGCTTTTTTGTGATTCATCACAATTATAATATCTATCAAGGAAATGTCAGAGACAGATTGCACCAAACCAAACAGTCCAGAGGAGATTATTTTCAAGATTGTTGCCACAGGGGAGAGAGGCTGAACTCAAGTCTGTTGAAACAAAAGCAGGAGAATTCCTAAATGATGGGGTGACAAGTGGGAAAGCTACAGAAGGCATTAGGGGGGCACGATTAGGCCATTCGGGTTTGCTAATTGGCACTTTCTTGTAAGTTGAGCACCTACTTCCCCACAGACTGATAGGTAGGGGTGCTACCTTTCCTAATTTTTACATTTTAAAGGAATGGCTCCCCCACCCTCGAGAAAGACATTCGTGGGTTGTAAAACTGGCAAGAGCTGGGAGAAGACTTACCATTTCCAAGGAGCAGAGAAAGACTCTACAACAGCAGTTTCCTGAAGTATGTGCTCTGAGACAAGGGAGTCAGGGGCCTACAGTCAGGAAGAACTGTGTGAAAAGCTTGATGCAGCTGAGGGGAACATGAAGGCATCCTAGTCCTAACTACTGATGGCAACTCAATGTTTCTTAAGAAAATATTCAACCTCATACTTAATGTGAGAAACAGTCTCATATTTAACCTGCTATGATTAGATTAAGGATTATCTGACGGGATGGTGGGAGGCTGCAGAAATTTCTGCCTGCGGTCCTATAGTGAACCACACATATCAGCAAATGCTGTCTACATATTAATTCTGTGTGTGTTTTCTTCCATGTGTCCAACAAATCACATGTCAGTACCAGGACACTGAGTGCTAAGAAGAGCTGCTGTCAAAGGCAAACCATCTTCTTCTACCTTAATATTTTGACACTCAGTGTTGTGGTTGTTATGCATAAAATTATCAGATCTAAAAACATAAGTAGATAGATGTAAACCATAAAAAGATCATTTTGGAAAATGAACCTTGTATTATTTGTCTCAAGACTCTCATTGGTGACATTAAGAAGTTTTACATTAGCCCTGGCTGGTGTAGCTGAGTGGATTGAGTGCAGGCCTGTGAACCAAAGGATTGTGGTTCCATCCTTGAATAACAATTAAAATAAAAATAAATAAAAATTTAAAAGATTACGGTTCGATTCCCAGTCCGGGCACATGCCTGGGTTGCAGGCCAGTTCCCAGCAGGGGGCGCATGAGAGGCAACCACACATTGATATTTCTCTCCTTTTCTCCTTCCCTTCCCTTCTAAAGATAAATAAATAAAACCATTAAAAAAAGAAGTTTTACAACAAAAGGCAGAATGTTCTCAGTAGTACTCTATCATTCGTTGTAATAAACGAGAGATCAAAAACTTGTGAAAACCCATTTTTTACAAATCAGAACAAAAAAAAAAACCCAGTGATATTTTTGTATTTTGACAGTCATTAGTTGATTTTGAAAGTATTTAACCACAATATTAATATAAACAAAAGGTCCAGCACAAATAATGCCTTTTTTATTGCAAAATCTTTTATTACAAAATCATAAGCATGAAATGCAGTAACATAACAGTTTCACACTCAAGTACAGCATAAAACATTTTAGGTGAAATGTTCAAATTAAAACTATAAATTATTACACCCATATTATTTTACCCTACCCCACTCAAGCAGGCATTACTTCTGCTGGACCCTGTATAAAGAAAGAATATTTCTTTGTTAAAACTAAAAGAAGAAGCATTTTTTTGAAAAGCACCTAAGATAAAGTTGTGTAAAATCATTCCTCAGTATGGAATGTGAAAATTGATGGTCTCATCTCCTGGCCATTTGATGCAATACAAACCTTCCAAGGTCTCTAGTGAAAAGAAAGTCTGGCCCTTTGGGGCAGAATTTATTCTAACATGGTTTAGGAAGCAGAATTATAGAATTATTTCTTTAACTTTGACTTGTCTTTTTGTTTATTTCACACTACATGATCTTGCTTCAGGCAATATTTAGTTTTCAAGGCTTTTCATCTTAAGCCTTTTCTTGTATGCCTTTTCTTTATCTCTGTATATCCAGCTGCATGTAGGGGTGTACATTTTAACCATTATTATCTTACATTCTGGAGCTTCCTACCAGCCAGCCAGCCAGACTCCCCATGTGTTTAGGCATCCTGCTAGCGTCCAGTGGGAAAAGAAACAGCTACTGCAACAGGAGAGAACGGCATGTAGAGCATTTAAACTAGTGCCTTGAAAATGTGAGCTCTCAATAGGAAAAAATATATCTAGTCATTTCTTAGGTAGTGGCTTCATGCTTGATCCTGTGCAACCAAATTATAGGTTTGGTTTTCATTTGCTTTGTTTTGTTTTTGATCAAAACACATAGTCTTCAGACTTGTCTTTAACACAGCTTTCTCTTTGCCATCAAGAAAGAATGTGATTTACATAACATTTTAGATCCTTGCTAAAGAATCTCAAAAGAAAATAAATGAAACTGTTGAGGCCATTCTCCAAGGAAAGGCTTCAGGTACTGCCACATTCAAATTATATTAAGAATCCTTTACATATGGTAGTGTTTGTAGCTGTGTTATGTCACTTTACTACTCCTAAGAGAAATGTAACATTTTCATTAGTGCCAAACTATTTTGGTGTGATAATATTTCTTCCTGGCTTATAGAAAAAATTGTTAATGTTTACCGAATTTAACAAAGGTAAAATTTTTATTTTCCTCCAAAAACAAATAACTTGACTTTTAAGTTACATGGAATGCCCTTGTCTCATTTTTATTATGAGAAATACACTGCAAAATAAAGATATAACTTCTATGGTTTATAATACACACTGTTTTACAACAACTGTACATAAAATTTGATTTCAAAATTAAAAAAAAAAGACTTTAAAGATACTTGACTAGCCTCCTAGTGACTAACTAACCTATGAAGTAAATTAAAACATGATACTTATAAACTCTATAATGATTCAGTTCCTGGTAATTTCTATACTTTGAATTTAATCACAGATCATTAATAAATGATCCTTGCCAAACCCCATGATATTACTGTGATGCTCAGTCATACTCATAAATTCTGTATACAGATGTTTAACCAACTTTATTCATGATCATCAAAGCTTGGAAACCGCAAACTGTCTTTTGGGAGGTGGCTGGGGAAACTGTGGTGCTTCCAGACAATGGAATATTATTAAGCACTAAAAAGAAATGTGCAATCAAGCCATAAAAAGACAGGGGGGAATTTCAAATACACATTACCAACTGAAAAAAAGCCAATTTAAAAAAATGATATGCTGTATAATTCCAACTATATAACATCCTGGAAAAAACACAACTGTGAGGAGAGCAAAAAAATTAATAGCTGCCAAGGGTTGGAGGGAGAGGAAGGATGAATACGTGAGGCACAGAGGACTTTCAGTGACACTGGCAGTGAAACTGTTCTGGGTGACACGACACTGTTGGGTGCATTTCCTTATGCAGTTATCAAAATCCATAGAGTGCACAACACCCAGAGTGACCCCTAATGTAAACTGAGGACTTGGGGGGACAAGGATGTGTCAGCGTTGGTTCATGAGGGTAACAAGTGCATCACTTTGGTGTGGCAGCTGATAGAGAGGGAGGTTTTGAGGGGTTAGATGGGAACTCGCTCTACTTTCTGCTCAATTTTGCAGTGAACCTAAAATTGTTCTAAAAAATAAGGTCTATTTAAAAAAATGAGTTTTAGGTTACCTGGGATTCTAGGAGACTACCATAGTCTTGGAAGATGTTAGTGTTTAAAATGCATAGTCAATGGTCCACACTTTGACATGATAGTGTAATAAATATAAAATAAAATTATGTAATATTAATAAAATTCTTTAATTGGTAGACAGTAATGAAAATATCACGGCCTCAAAATAGAGTTAGTTTACGGAGAACAAGAAATTATAAAATTTAGGGTCAATATTAACAATACTGGATCCATGTTAGAAAAAATTAGAATACATCCATAGTTTAATAATGATCAAGCGTTCCAACAATTAATTAAATTTTGGCAAGGAAAATTGGAAGGAAAAAAGTTAATTTTTTTCAATAAGAAAAAAATTCAAGCCACTTATTTTAATCATTATAAACCACTAGGAATTTTAATATTTTAAAGATCCATTTAGCTCTAACCATCTTCAATCACGTCATAAATTCTCTGGAGTTCCTGCTTGGTAATACAGCATTCTAACACAGTCACTGTCTCCAAGACAAGTTCACCATTGCTATTGCACTAATCTGTCTTGTGATTTATTTCAATGTTAAAATGAATATTTTTGCTTTTCATTTATAACTCCTTAATTTATCATGTATTAAAATGTATTACATTATCATGTATTAAAATGTATTCTTCCCCATACCTATTTTTTACAGTAAATCCTACATTCTGTCATCATCAATAAAAACATATCACCAGTAATTAATTTAGACAGATTTCCTTTTCTGAGCTCAGTTCCCTAACAGTCCCTTAAAAACCAACACTGAGCATTTTTAGACATAGAAAAGATTCTGTTGATTCATGATGGGAAAATACTTCATTCATCAACCTGATTTCTCTATATCATTTTCCCTTCCCCTCGTCCTATGGTTTCATAGAATGTTACAGGGAAAATGTCCATGTTACCCCACAATATAAGTGGAACACCAGCTACATGTGGTGTGCTGCTGACACAAAGGCCATTCCCCAAAAGTGAAACAGAAGCCCCCTTTGGAAGGTAAGGCATTTACCACCAGAGGCTCAGTAAATATTTAGACTATGAGAAATTATGCCAAGAAAGATTCTCTATGGCAAAAGTATAAGTGAACAGTTCTGCCTCTCTGATCTTTTGCTCAATCACCAATAAAAATATTGACTTTCAGAACTTCTGTGATGATTAAGTTGGAAAGTATAACTTGTAAAATGCCATATAGATATCAAATACCATAATAATTCATAATTCGGCCATTTCAAAGTATAAGAAAACTTAGATAGACAAAATACTTAGAAGAGTAAACCGCTGGCTACATGCCTGGGAGCTGAATGAGAGTGAGAGCCATGTACGTTTCTACGTCCTTCCATCCCAATTTCTTTATTGTGTGTGAGTGTCTGGTTCGCTGCCACGAAACATAAAAATAGTAAAGAGAGGAGCTCAGAAAAAAATGAATAAATTATCAGATAGGATTCAAGCTTACCCCAGCTTAGGTGTCTTTTATTCTTCATTTCAGTGAGTTACATTTCCACAGTTATCACCAAGGTTGTGCATGCACCTTGAATTTTTCACAAAAGGTCCACAACACAGGAGTTCATAACTAGGTTATATGTTATATTCAGAATCCCAGGGGAACTAATAGATCCTAGAAATATTGATTAAGCAAGATGAAGAATACTTACACAGTTTCAACCACAACAGTTTTAAAGACAAATACAAGCTTCATTTGCCACAAAACTCACCAAAAAGTAATTCATTGAAGAATATCTCTTTTATGCAAAATATACAATTTAGGATATAATTTGATTAATATTCTACTATACACTGACATTGTTCCTTGGTCATTTAGTAAAAAAATACTCTCATTGCCAGAATTTTTCTATAATATTTATAATTGAGGTAACAATGACAAAAGACAAACTATGAATAATGGTGGGTTTTTTGTCGTGGTGATTTTCTGGAACTAAACAACTATGTGACTAAAACTAAGTCAGTTTTAATAAATAGGCACTGGAAATTTGACAACATAATATGACAGGCTGATAACATAAGTGCTTTGTAAGAAAATGATACAATGTTCATGAATCCAACCAACAAAGGGGAAATAAGAGAAATTAACACAGACCAATACTACACCCGAATCGCCGCCTGTATGATTCACAGCACAATCTTCCACAGGCCCATGAGTGGTAGTTCACAGAGGTATGGGCCATACTTGAAGCTTCGGAGATGTGGATCATGAATTTGGCTTCCTTTGATGTGAGATGGCCAAAATTGCTGACCCATGCACGCATGTTGGTATTTACAATTGTTTCACGGACACTGGCCAGTCCACAAGCAAACTACTCATATGAGGAGCACCAAATGAGTCCCAGCCACAATCCTTTTACGAGCTTTAAACGTGTCTTGAAGACGCAGGGACTTCTTCCAAGTGCATCCTGGTCACATCAGGGCACATTCAGCAGCAGAAGTCTGTTTCCAGTACAGTCCTCGCTATGGCTCAATTCCACTGTCCCTTTTTCAGCAGTCAAAAGTCCATGATAAATTCTGTACAACACTGCAGTCAATAACAGCAGCACCAGACAGTAGAGTATTACAATTCCTTTACCATAGAGCTCTGAATAATTATAGCTTTCTATGTGTGGTGTTATCGAGAGGATCACTGACTCTCTAAACATCAGATGGGTACGTCTGGGTAAATACATTGCTGTACAAGATCTCTGACATGCAGGTCATGCTCTAGGACTTGGGGATCTAGAGTAATAAAAGTTACGTGGCCAAGAATAAAAGTGATAATTGTCCTCCTAACAAAAAATAAACATGAGAATTAGAAATTAATCAACAATCTCAATGATCCTGAATGCCTTAGAAATATGGTTTATCCCTCAATATATATTATGGCATTTTTCTTCCCTCACATATCCAATACACCAGACACACTGTTGCAACTGCATTCATGGGGATGTGTAAACAGAATTTCCTCCACGTGGACTGAACGGGACTCCCTAGAGATTCGATTAGAGTGTAGAGATGAATGCTGGTTGGTAGGTAGTAGAATTTGACTCTGCAGGAGGCAACCAAATGCAATGGTGACATTGCGGCTGCCTAAATTCTGTTTACCAGACAGGTTCACAGTATTGATTAACTTAGTCTTTTGGGCATCCTTAATTCATACGCAAAGCGGAGAAGCTGTTCCAAGTAGCAAGTAGGGCAAGAGGGGCAGGAAAAGGCCCAGTACTAAAATCATGAACACCTTATCAGGCATTTCTGTGCTTTATGGAGACAAATGGCATATACAGTTAAGACAGGGAGCTAAGACAGACAGACAGCACAACATTCAGGACAAAGCACCTGATTAAACACTGACTGAAAATCTGAGTACTCTTGTGAGTCAGAAACTTAAGGCTGGTCAAGAAAGCCTCCTGTGAGCAACGATGTTCTTTGATGTTTGCGCAAAAATTAATAAATGAAAATAAAGGAAGGAGGTTTAAAAAAAGGCACGAGAGCTTTGGAAAATATTTGGCGCTCTGCCTCTGAAAATGATGACAAATCCTGGGATTTAAAAAAAAAAATGACTCAAGTATCAAGCAGCAATTCCTGTTTCAACAATGCAAGCCTGGCTGGCAGTTACCTGTCTCTCATGTTTTGTGCCTTCCCCAAGCCATTAAGTCAGGGATCTGGCCTCGGCTTGTGTGTAACCAGTAAAGACAACCTCTTTGTAGTTATCTGTGTGCAAACAACCAGAGATATTCAGAACTCCAATACAGCAATTTTGAAGAAAGGTAAATCAATCAAGAAATTAAGCTACTTAAGACAAGTATTTCTTTCAAACAATAAAGGAAAAAAGTGTCAAAGAGAAATCTGCCCACCTGCCCCACCATTCAACATGCAGAACAGTCGACCCGTTTCATATCAGTAGGACAGTTGGATGCGAATACACGTGTCCCGAGCCCTCCATGGTCCCTGAACTCTGTGCCATTGCTTCAGGTGACAGAGACAAGATGGTCCATGCAAATGAGCTGACCGAAGTCATGTGGTATGAAAGCAAGATAGGATCCCAGACATCTTCAGAATGGTGTAGAAAGTCACAGAAATGAAGGTCCCATGAAGTGGTTAGCATTTGGAAGCACACTGTTTTAAATATATCTCCCTGAAAATATGTTTACGTATTAGTGTACTGGCCAATATCTGATACTACCTGTTATTTTATTGCAAAAGGACATCAGGGCAATTAATGTGGAGAAGTAATACCACTACTTTGGATAATCTTTAAAGCCAAGATAAGATTCAGTAACTACCCAAATGGCATTTCTGACTTCAGAAAACATCATGCAGATTTGTACTGTGTTAATGGAGGTTGGAGTAGCTCTACAAGTAATTATTCTCATGATGGAGTAGACTGTACTTGAATTAACACAATTTAGCCGACTGATGCAGTTTGATTTACAAGATAGATGGGATGGGAGATCGAGATCGCCTCAGAGGACAAGGAGAGTTGTAGGGCGATGTTACTGGCGAGAGCCTCAGAGCATTGCCTGTCAAGCCCGCTATGTTGTTTAAGCTTCGGGATTTTTCATATCCTTTTATGAAGAAAGGCACAGACATAAGTTGAATTCAACCAGGAAATAGACACAGGAAAACAATGCCATGCAAGATAATCAAAAGTCCTATCTCTGAGCTCAAAACGGAATTTGTTTACAAAGAATTCAATATTTAGACAATTTTTTAAGTCTAGAAAAACTGAAGTTCACTGTAGCTGTCATTCCCAAAGAGTAAACCACCTATCACAAATTCCAGCTGCAATACTTTCAAAATCTATGCTTTCCCAGATTATTCTTCGTTTTGATGTAATTTTGGCCTATGCAATACCAGAACTCTTCTAGAATTAGGCAAAGCAACTTAAGTAAGATATACACTTGGCTAATATTACTAAATTTCAGAATATGTTCCTGAAAAAAAATCAATGGGTTATGTCTCCTCTTTTTATGTTTTAGTATTTACTAAGCTGTTAAAGCATGCTTGACTTTAAATGGACAACTCTTTTTAGAGCATATTTAACCTTCCAGCTTTATGGAGTTCAAAGAATGATTCTTAAATAATGACATTTGATGCCATTATCCAAATGATGTAGAATGAATGCCCTTTTCTAATATTTTCAATAAAAAGGTAAAGAAAAAGAAAATGAATGAAATATAAATTGAGCCATAATTTCAAGTGAGTTAAAGTCTAATTTTAATTATATGATGTTTTCAGCTGCCTTCTCTGCCAGGAATTGAAAACAACTTTAATTTAATTCACCTTTTCTTTTTATTATTTTGCATTTAACCTTTTGTTAATGAAAGTCATGGACTTACAGAATAAAAGATTTTTCTCACAAGCTTTAACCCAATAGTTCATCTTAACTATTCAAGAAACACCCCATCAAAAAATAAATACGAATAAAATACAAATAAAAGAAACACCCTATCAAAGTAGCCTTTGGAAGAATTAATATATTGTAGTACTTTTCATTAGACAATATTAGAGGCAGTTAAATGAGGTAGGCAGCACTTAGTGTAAAGTTAGAGGAAAACTGTCCTGAAAACAGGGCAACTATGGACTAGAAAAGCAGTCATACGGCCCAAGAAAGATATGCTCTGATGGCTCCATTGAAAAAATGTGACCCAGCAGGAAAGTGAAATTTTCTGTTGGACAGCGAACGCTGAGCAAATAGACAAATTCCAGTGAGCGTCTTGCCTCCCTCAGATTGATGGCACCCTCCTTGGGCCCTGATTCGCCTCAGAGTGCCTGATGACGCTACAAGAAAGAAAGTGGGCCTGGTGTGTTTCCTTATGTTCCTCTCAGCTAGTTCCTTCTGTAATTCTTTTACTCTCGTGAAACTTCTGGGGAGGGAACCGCAGCTATCTCTCCCCCTTTCTCTGGAAGAGAGGTGATTCAAATGATTTAGTGATTATTTGATTTACGAGGGCCCAGGGCAGATTTGAATATGGGTCTGGATTGCAGTAACAGCTCCCTTGCAGGGTAAGGCTGCACTGAAGAGGAACCCCCTCCTCACATGCACACACAGAAATTTGCAGCAGACATGTCTTCTTTGGTATTTTGTAGATGGAAATTTATGCCATCCATTAACTATAGTAAAGTTCTCCAGAAAATAAATTCTGCTAATGAGAAAGTTATCTGCCAATATATTTTGTTAGTATTCTAAGCTATAAAACATAGGAGGTGGTATGTATTTTACTCTCCTCTGGTGAAGGATGGTATGGTTAATGGGAGGATGTCTTAAATCATTAAAAAAGAATTCCAGGTGAGTTATGCTCACACAGGGACCTTCATGTGCCTGGGAGGCTACTAATTACTGCTCTTTGGTAAAGTGATTGAAAATATCACTTTGGAAATTTCAGAAAGAATAATTTGTCCTAGTCGGCTGTGTCACCTGAAAATGTAAACTTTACGGTAAACATCGATTGGGTGTGATGAAGAGCAAACTTGTGAATATGCATGGCCAGAAGGGGCTGTTAACACCTGTAAATCATCCGCATAAAAATGCACACCTCATCCCCCACAATCTCCACACTTCCTACCTGACCTATGAAAGTGTAAGAATCTGCTTGACAATTTTTATATTAATCACGCTGGTTACATGTAAATCTTGGCTGCTGTTCTAAATGTTTAATTATTTTTCTGAAAAGTAGTTTTTAACATAAATATGATCTATTTTGTTTATAAATCTTTTTAATAACTATACTTTCATTGTTCATTTGAAAGGGCTTGCATTCTAATTTAATAATAAGTATTTTATTAGGAAAATTATGTTATTCATATAAATATATTTTTTCTTATTCTGCAGGTCAATATATGATTAGGAAATGTGTTAAATTTTTTCCCAAACTTTAAGTTACATTTCCATGTTACTTTGAACTACCATCTAAATGCATGGTGTGCATTTTATATAGTTCTAAAGAGCAAGTGTTTATTTGAGGCAATATTGAAACTGCCTATCTATGTACTAATGATGAGTAAGTATGTTTTTGTTTCCAATAATGTGATTTCCTAAAAATTACATGAATAAAATCATGGATTCTAAGTACAGAGAGTTTACTCTTTTAGGGAATCTATAAGGTGTCTTAATGTATGCTCAGCTGTATTCATATCTGTTGATAGAAAAACAATTCAAAGGGAATCCAGTAATTCTTTTCATCTATGTAGGAGAGAATATTCAGAACTCTAAAATCGTATCAGTAGAGAAACTAATTTGAAAAGTAGAAAAAAGGGAGATCATATAGGAAATAAACATCTGAGTATGAGTAATAGGAGAAATCTACATCTATGTAAAAGGAAATCTATAATTTACATAAAAGGAAACAAAACACAGGAATGAATTCTTGATAAACATGACAAGACAACACACTAAGGAGATTAAGTGAAGTTAGCCAGAAATGTTACCAGACCTAGGTGAAAAACACAAAGCTGCAAAAGAATTAAACAAGAATGAAAAAAGAAGTTGATTATGGTGAGAAATGACAAACAATAAAATGTCATAGATAAATTTTCAAAAATTTTCCCATTGATAATGAAACTTTGTATTTGTGAAATAAGATTGTATGCATAACTTTTCCATACAAACTAAATATCTTATTAATTGCTTTGCTCATGAAACTTTGCCATTTTACAAGAAAACTTTATGTTTACATAGTGCTTTATAATTTGCAAAGTTTCATATGTGATCTCCTTTGACAGTTTAATATTCAAAATAGTCTTACATAAAAAATAAGTTCTTAAACGTGTAATATAAATACTGCTTGTATTTTATGAACATATTAAAATGTATATAAATTTAACCACATAATACATATAAATACATATATACATATGTATACTCATATACATGTATTGTATATACATATATAGTGAGTTAAGATATATCGTACACTTAAAATATTGTTCTACATAAGGTATTAATATGACTATTTAATGTATGTACATATTTCTTGTTCAAGTACTATAATAAGATATTAACTATTTTTATCACATATTTAAAAATTGTTTTAACACTATATGTTAAACAGCAATCAAACATACTCAAATGACTGAAATACATTTTGGGGTATGAAATGGATGCAGAGAATGGAAATAATCGGAATGAAGAAGGATTTAAAATATTGCATTCTGAAAAGAGAAATGAAGAGTCCTTTGTCTTGTGAGACTCAAAGGCATGGAGACAGGATGATGTAAAGTGCTCAGAAGAAATAAAATGGAAGTATGATGAGGGTAATGAGGTATTTCAGAGAGACGGCATCACAAAATAAATATCAGAGGCTTCAAAAGGTAACATTTGATAGGGAGAAACTGCAATGAATAGCAAAGAGCACAATATTTTTAAAATTCAGTTGCACGAATGTGAAAGCTTGGGAGTAGCTTTTCATTTAAATTCAACCCATTGCATAAGAATTATTATAAATCGGTTTCCATTCTGTCAATAAACAGAGACAATAACCATGTCAATAAAGCAACTGGAACCATCAAAGTAGGAGTTAATAAGGAGCACATTATCACTTTGACGATGATGGGAAATGTAATAAAACTAATTCTTAAGGATAGAAAAAAAAGGCTCAATTGTCCTGGTATCTGTAAAGTTGACACACAACAAAGACAAAAAGCAGCACCCAGGAAACGGTCAAAATGGCCCAGTCCGGGGAAACTGATTCATGTGAGGGAGTGAAGCTTTGGCATTACATTATGTTCCTTAACCGAGACGCTGGCCCAACAAAACTGTACATTCAACGTGTTCTCTGTGCACCAGGCACAGTTCTGTGTGGGTTGGAAAACAGTAATACATTTAAAATTATTATTACCCTGAAGAGAAATTATGTAATCACATTCTATAAGTACATAAGCAGCCTTTCAAGGGATTGGGCACAGTGTCCTAGATGACCAAGGACCTTGTACCTTTTCAACCTTCCAACACTCATGTAAACCACAGCAAAGACATGCCCAAACATTGGGTGGTAGACTTAATTACAGCCTGTGTAATGCTTTTCTTTGAAAAAAAAACTTATTGTTTTATAATCATCAATTACTTGTCAATTATATCCATAAAGCCAATTAGTGAGTTTTATTAGTTGTGGGGGAAAAAAGATAACTTATGAAGATTGCTCCTCAACAATTAGATGAATTGATTTTTAAATATTCCATTACAGTTCTTCCCATAAAGGTATAGAAAATCAGAAAAAAACAAAGGAAGGAAGGAAGGAAGGAAGGAAGGAAGGAAGGAAGGAAGGAAGGAAGGAAGGAAGGAAGGGAGGGAGGGAGGGAGGGAGGGAGGGAGGAAGGGAGGGAGGAAGGAAGGAGGAACAGGAGGGAGGGAGGGAGAAAATGACTTTCAGATGTGACAGCCAAGTAGACTGTTACACGCATTTTTAATGTTTATGAGGAAAGACGTGATGAGATTTGGGAAAGAGCACTGCGTGTAGTCTTTCCTGGAAAATGAAAAGGCATTTTACATCACTCCATGTATTTGCAGCATTTCATTTCTAAGTCACCTGTGAGGATCTGACGAAATGCATGCCTACCTTTCCTGATCCCTCCATCAGAAGCACACGCGTAATCCCCTGTTGTCAGTAGGAAACATGTTTCCCCTCTTCTGTTTTTGTCTCTGGTACTAGAGCGTCTGATGGGGAGCCTTTCTGGGGGTGATAATGACGGCTCACGTCCCGAACTGTCATCACCTGATAACACTGGTCACAGCACCAGGCCCATTGACAGACAGTGATGGATGAGGAAATGAGACAGACAGTACAAAGAGTTTACACCGAATGTCCATAGTACAGTCACTCGGTATACAAAACAGAATAATCACATCAGGATAAGAAAAAGATTTTCATCACTCACCACGAAAATTTACATGGACCAAAAAATGGAAATGTATTGATAGAGATAAAATGTTCTTTGGGAAGTTTTAATTCCATCTTGGATTCTATCTAGTAAGAAATTTACTTTCACAAAACTAATATGAATTCAAAGTGTGATAATGAAGGAGAACACAAATATCTTACAGTTTTTGACATGCGATCCAGTTACTATGAAAAGGAACCTTTTTTATTTTAAGTGGAGCCTATTTAAGTAAAAACTAAGTAAGTATCTGTCTTTGCAGCTCTTTAAGACACAAACTTTTATTATTTTCTGGAAGTAGTTTTTCCCATAAATCATAATAAAAATAATCCCAAAGCTCACAAACTTTGTATCCAGGTTCTATAGTTTAAAGTGAACAAATAGTTTTGAACATAATGAAACAAGGTCAAGTTCTCCAAATGCCCTTGGAAGAACTATTTATTTCCGTATGCTTGCCAAAGACGGTCCCAACCCATCCGCCTGGTACCAGCTTGTTATAACAACGCTCCCCGGGCTGAGAGTGTGTGCTCTTCCTCCATGCCCTTCACAAAGCGCAGGTCCTCTGAGAACAGTCCGGTGAGGCCAGTACCACCAACTAAATGCCACCATTCCTAAAGACACTCTTAGCCTAACAGTTTCCGATATACATGGACAGAATTTGCAGAGCAATCCACTGACTAAATATGAGGACTGTGAGTAAAATCTTTAAAAAGCAATTCAGCTCCAGCCACATGTTTTTCCATTTACTCCATAAAAACTTTTGTAAACTAAAGAGAAAGCCTATGAAAATGTCACCTGCCTTTTTTGTTTGTTTGTTTCCTTGTTTGCTTTGTTTAATTAGTGATATTTCTAAATTATGCAAAATGATTCACATGGGACTATCATAAACCATTTTTCTATAAGAAAAAAATACATGTAACCAAGTTATAGTGAATGTAGATATCTATATATCTATATATAGATATATATATCTTAAATTTTCATAGTGGGCTAAAGGATAATTAAATTGTTTAACCTAAAACTATTTTACTGGTACCAGATATAGTAGACTAGAGGTGATAACTACTGACGATCACTTTCACAAACTTGACAGTTGACAGTCAATCGAGTCCATCTATTCCAGGTTATCTATGGCAATGGAGAAGGGTAGGAATTCAGCTGATGTCAAATAGTGAATCCTCCAATATCCCATTGTGGGAGGGATGAGAGCCCGGTGCATGGTGTATAAAAGAGGAAATCCCACAGAGAAATTCAACATTGCCATTGATTAGCCAAAAGCAGGTCATCTATCCCCAGAATAGCGGTGAGTTGATTATACAGCACCTCGCCCAGGCCAAAGGGATTATATGGATACACTACCTAATTTAAGAATAATTAAATGTAATCAATTCTCCAGAATATTATTAGGGAAGACCTTTGTTATTAAAAGGGCTATCTTCCATATCACCTCTTTGATGTTTAGGCCTTTGAAATGTAAACATCCATTCTTCTTAAGTAGCTGTTTCTTATGAGTTAGGTGCAAATGCATGGCCCCATGTGGCAGAGATAAAACTGAGACAAACACATCAAGCCAAATGATATGGGGATCAACATTGGAAGATGAAGGATGGAAAATGGCCAGTGTCATACCATCACATCGTGCAGGGAAACAAAGAAACATTGGCACAAATGCAACACACAGGCAAAAGAAAATATTGGCACCATCAGCAAAGGACATTCCCACTGAAGCAGGAAAACTCTACAGACCAGCTAGACAGACTTCTACTTAGAATTCATTTAGAAAAGCTACAATCTCTCTACCTGTAAGCCTGACACAAACACAGGTTTTGTGAACGGGTAGAACTGAAAACTCATGAACATTAGCAGAAAATGAGAATGACCGCCTTCTACCTAAGGGACATACTGGTCTATACAGAACTTAATGGCATGCATGTGGAATCGTGCCTTACCTGATCTGCTACGTTCCAGCAGTCGATTGTCTTTGCCCAGGCATGTGTCACCCTGTGTGCTATTGCAGGCCATATTTAATTCTGTCTTGCAAAAAGTTGGTGAGCTTGCCTGAGGGGCAGGAGGGATGTGCTTCTTCCTTTTTCGCGGAAGTTTCTGCTTCGCCATTGCCAAGGAGTAGTACATTCCAAAGTTGTTGACAATGACAGGCACTGGCATGGCTATTGTCAGCACTCCAGCCAGAGCACACAGGGCTCCCACCAGCATTCCTGACCAGGTTTGGGGGTACATATCCCCGTAGCCCAGTGTGGTCATGGTCACCACAGCCCACCAGAACCCAATGGGAATGTTTTTGAACTGTGTATGCTCACTAGCTGAAGGGTCGTTAGGTTGAGCGCCTACTCGTTCGGCATAGTAGATCATAGTAGCAAATATCAAAACTCCCAGAGCCAGGAAGATTATCAGCAGCAAAAATTCATTAGTACTAGCTCGAAGAGTATGTCCAAGCACCCTCAGACCTACAAAATGGCGGGTGAGCTTGAAGATTCTCAGGATCCGCACAAATCTTACCACCCTGAGGAAGCCAAGGACATCTTTAGCAGCTTTGGATGAGAGCCCACTGAGTCCCACCTCTAAGTAGAACGGTAGGATGGCCACAAAGTCAATGATATTCAAGAGATTTTTGATGAATTCAAGTTTATTGGGAGAAAAAACAATACGGACCAAAAACTCAAAAGTAAACCACACCACACACACTCCTTCTACGTATGTCAAGGCAGGATCCGTTTCGATTTCATACTGCAGAACAACACTTGTGCCATTGATGACTGGTTCTGTCTTGTTTTTAACAATGTTGAAAGCTTCGTGGGTCTCCAGGCAAAAAGTCGTGATTGAAACCAGGATGAAGAACAAAGAAGCAAAAGCAATAAACTGTAGGGGGGGAAGAAAGAAATGTGAGAGAGAGAGTGATATAAACCATAACATACTCAGATTCAAACTGAAATGCATCAGTCCCTGTAGAAGATAAACAATAAAGGCAAATGGGAAGATTTCCCTTGGGATGTTGCTCAAGTGAAAGAAGAGACGTACAGGTAACATTGATTAGAGTCGTGCATGCGATGCATTTCGAGTTCTGTTTTCAGCTTATACAGGTAAAAAATTTGATTTGTGTAGGAAAAAAAATTCTTAACTATTTTATGTACCTGTGAAGACAGCATAAAAATTACTACTAAAGAATTTTAAAGGGCAATGGACTAAAAAGAATAACAAAGGTAGACAAATGGTTCCAGATATTGCTTATGGTCCTAGAACTCTTTACATCGCAGACCGAGTTTTCCATCCATAAAGCAGGTGTAGTCCACACTGACGGAAACTTGGGAGCCAGCCAAATTTAACTGTAGGTTTCTTCCTAGAAATAAAATGTTCCAGTTATCATCAAGTATGAATGTGAGAAGAAAACACCCTCTGAGTTATGTTACTACCTAAATTATATCAATTTAAGGAGGAGACTTTTCCAAAAGAGCAAATCTAGGGAAGAAGATAGGCAACATGGATGAAGAAGGAGAAACAGAGTTAAGGAACAAATTAAAAGACAATTTCTTCCTCTCCTGAAAAAGAATTCTAAATGTTGGAGTATCATGTTATAAAGTTGCAAGTATCTTTTACTCAACTTTTTCATTTCTTCGGTCATTAGTATATGAGTACACACAGCTACTAACACAGAATAATCATAAAAGTTCTCTCATGTAGTTCTAACTAATACCAGACATTCTTAAAAGCAATTTACATAATTAACTCAAATCAATACTTATTAACAACACCATTCCTACTGCATTTTACAGTTCTGGAATATTAGCTACAGAGTTTAAGTCACTTTTCCAAAGTCACAAAATGCAAAGTGATAGACTTGAGACACTAACCTGACAAGTTTCACCCCAGATGCTTTTCCATTAACTACCAAAGCCTCCAATGTAGAATACAAATGTTGAAACACTTATCTTTGCTTCACATACTTCTTAATAGCAAAGATCTAAAAATGTTGAAACCCAGTTGTCTGAGTGAATGGCAGTGTTGAGTCACCACCAGAGGCTTCCAAAGTAGCTGGCGGATTCCTAGTGCTCTCTTAGTGTGCTTAATCAGTGCCTAAATAGATCAATTATTCTGGAGCAGGAGATCTGGAGAGAGGTACTCATTTAGAAATAATAGGGCATATCCAAAACCCAATACTGCTCCCCAGTACAAACTCCTCAACCCTGCCATTGGGAAGATCTAAGTTTCAAGATAAGATTGAAACCAGTTCCCTTTAAAAAAAAAAAAAAAAAAACCTGGTCGACACTCAGTGTGAGAGATACAAATCTTACCAAATATGTAAGAGAAATATAAAAGGACTAATAAAAATCGTAGGACTTTGACTATCTGCCTTAGACACCCAAATTGCAGAACTGTCTGTAGTGTGCCTGTTAGTAAAGCAATCATGTAGCATTATTAGGTGTGTCATTCTTGTGGCTTTGGCTTATTTTCCCATGCACACCTTCCTACTTGCCTTGGTTTTGACATTACGACTTGACTTATCTTTCCCAGACATATTATGAGATTATTAGCTTTTTTTCCCACTCATCTTTCCCTTTGAACAAATACAGTTTTTTCACAATTCAACTACATCTTAAAACAGTATCAATAAGACACCCTAGATACTTTAAAAGATGACATTTTTTTATGCTTCTAGTGTTCCTCAATCAGCATTTTTGCAGCTAACTTTATAGTCTCAAACTCTCTCCACCCACATTTATGTAGCAAATATAGTGGGACTTCCTAATATTGCTTTTCAAAATCAGTCTAAGCTCACCCCCCCACCTGCCATACAACAAAAAAGTTTACTAATCTACTTTGATGCTTGTAAATATAAAACCCTGGGAGTTTCCAATCAGACATTTTCTACTTTTCATTCACTCATGCAACAAGTGTATATCAGGTGCCTCCCTGTGCCAGACCACAGGGCTAGGGCCTTAATTTAATAGTGGTTATCAAAGGTAATCCTTGTCCTTGAGTTACTCACAATCTACTAGGGATACAGACATTAAATAATTAACCCTAAAAGTTAATGTAATTACAATTGTGGTAAATGCAATAAAAACAAATGAGTATCAAAAGAAAGTTTGTGTAGACTGAGGGGTCATAGAAACCTCTGAGAAAGTATCAGTAGATCGGACTTTGAGGAGTGAGGGGAGGTGAACCTGATAGGAAGGGAGATGCATATGGCACAGTCAGCGGCTTTGACAACAGGTCTGGCATTTTCCAGTTTCACTTTCTCGGGTGTGGCCTTGCCCCTAACTGCGTGGGAACAGCAGGTTTTCCAATCTGCGCTTCTGTTCAAATCCCGGTAAGTCCCAACCTAGCACAGAGACCCTGACTTTTCAAAGGTGAACCTCTTTTTCTGAAAAGCTTTAAGTCAGCCAGAAACAGTGCCTTGCTTTTAAAATTAGGTTGTAAGGTGACTTCAGAGCTGTCTGACTGTTGGTAGCGTTCCTTTCAACTTGCTGATCTATGGGAAAACCTACATAATTCAATTATCTTAAATTATTCCTACCAGCCCCATTGTTCAGGATGAAGTGAAAATAAATGATATATATTAAAATGTCTTTTTTCATTTAAGTACTATACAGATATTATAAATCATCATTATACATATTTTAGTACACATTCAAAATATAATTATTTCTTTAAGAGAACCTTATGTGTATTAAATGAATTATTATGATTTCAGTAAAAGATCAACAGAGTCTTAAGATAGCACATTTGGTGGTTGGAATGACTAACATGAATCATCTTGCACTTGGAAATCATCTAAATTGCCCACCCATATTCCTAGAAGAGGAGTGCGGCCTACACATCACATTCATTAACTATATTTGGGGAGTTTACACCAAGCAAAATCCTCGCCTCCATATCAGATGTCAGACATGTGGGAAGAAGACATCTGCATTTATGAAACTTCCTAGATGATTGCTATGCACACTAAAGTTTGCAAACTGTGGTAACAGTGTTTTTTTTTTTCAGCAAATTGATAATGCAATTGATAAATCATTATTAAATGAATTGGAGGAGTTTTTTTTAAGTTACAAGTATTTGTGAAATCTTAAAAGAACGTTAATAAGAAATGGTTACTACCTCTTCAATGATGGGGTGCTTGCACCTTTGTGCGTGTAAGCCGTGACGTGATCCTGGCCTTCACACACATACCTGGGGGCAAACAAAGGAACTGAACAGCCTCTCTCCATGTATACACAACTCTAACGCACAAAACTTTGGAAGCCAGAAGTTGTTCGTTTTTGTAAGTCATTTGGGATTTGCCTTTATCAATATTTTTTTAAGATTTTTATTTATTTAGTTTTAGAGAGAGGGGAAGGGAGGAAGAAAGAGGGGGAGAA
This sequence comes from Carollia perspicillata, assembly GCA_004027735.1. Classification (NCBI taxonomy): domain Eukaryota; kingdom Metazoa; phylum Chordata; class Mammalia; order Chiroptera; family Phyllostomidae; genus Carollia; species Carollia perspicillata. The sequence goes on along the minus strand of PVKM010007445.1, from coordinate 14,330 downwards.
AGAGGGAGAGAGAGTGGTTGCTTCTTACGTGCTCCCCACTGGGGACCTGGCCCAAAACCCAGGCATGTGCCCTGACTGGAAATTGAACCAGTGACCCTTTGCTTCACAGTCTGGAGCTCAAACCACTGAGACATACCAGCCAGGGCTGCATTTATCAATATTTTTATTAGCATTACTTAAAGTGTAACATGACAATTCTGTATTTGTATCATCATTGTGATTTTAATCGTTCACTATATCTTTAGCTTTTAAATACTTTGTAAACCTGCCGTTGTGTAACAGTACTATAATAGGGTAACAGAAGTATAAAAAAGAAAACAAACTTTGGCATTCTGGAGACAATATTCATCTCAGAAATAGGTAATTATTTTGCTTTAAAAACTCAGCTAGACAGCTTCTTTTTTTCTGGTAAAGTGTAAGGACACTACATATGTTATAGAATGAGGGAGTTGCAACAGAGAACCAAAGTAGGTTGCATAATAATACAGTAGGAAATTGGAAGTTGGCCTGATAGGGTGGAAGTTTGAAAAGAGTTGAATTCTAAAGAGAAGAAAATGGGAAAGTTCTCAAAAGGAAAGGAAGAAAGACCTCTGATATGATGGCAAGAAAGGGAGAAATCCCTCCACACACAGAGCTGCAGAACTGTGGGACACTAATGAGAATATTGAATTGTAAGATGCTGTTGTATGAACAGCTCAGTGTTGACAGTGCTTTGAGTAACAAAGGTAGTAGGCCCTGGGCCAACAAATAGAGGGGAGTGGTCAACCACGGGAGGCAAGATACACAGAGAGGTTCAAAAACACAGGATGGTAACAGGAGTGAAAGGTAATCTGGAGAATTTAGTCTGCATGAAAGTCCGGGGAGATACTGGGAGTGACAGAGCTATCTGTGAGACGAAGAGGAACTCATTGTATTAGGAACCGAGCATGACTGTCAAAGGAAAGTCATATTCCAGTCATATTCAAAGTCATTTTATTTTTTTTTATTTTTTTATATTTTATTTATTTATCTTTAGAGGGGAAGGGAAGGAGAAAGGGAGAGAAATATCAATGTATGGTTGCCTCTCATGAGTCCCCTGCTGGGACCTGGCCTGCAACCCAGGCATGTGCCCTGACTGGGAATCGAACCGCGATCTTTTGGTTCACAGGCCCGCGCTCAATCCACTGAGCTACACCAGCGAGGGCTCATATTCAAAGTCATTTTAAAGACTTTTATTTATTTATTTTTAAAGAAAGTCATATTCAAATTAAAAATATGTTTCTTTGGAATGTAAAAATCCCTTTGTCTCTCACAGAATCTATCCGTTAGAAGTCATTTTATCTACTTACTTCACAACTAGAAACCTCACCATACAGTATTTTGCAAATCTTAAAGGCAAAAATCAATTGAAAAATTAAACTCAGCTCTATTCGTATAATAAATGTCAGTGAGATCACTTAACATTTGGGGATTAGTGTTACAAGATTTTTTTCTGTTTACTGCTGCTTTTATGAAAGTTAGCCATAGGTAGAAATGATAAGGGCTCAGCATTTTTCTTCGGAATCTGTTTGCCATCCACATGAAAACGAAAAAAGTAAAGAAATTGTTCAAAAGGAATTTGTTTAGTTTTTCTTTTTTTACTGCTGACTATTATGGATGCCCTCCATTTTCTCCCCTTTTTGCCCACCTCCAACCAGCCCCTGCCTCTCCCATCCCAGCCTTCACCACGTGGGCTACTCACATATATGCATGTATGTTCTTTGGCTAATCTCATCCAGTCCCCCCAACCCCCTCTGAGATCTGCCAGTCTCTTCCATGTATCCATGCCTCTGGTTTCACTTTGTTGGTCTGCTTATTTTGGTCATTAGATTCCACATGTGAGTGAGATCATACGGTATTTTACGACAAGTTACTTAACACATAGGCTAAGGGATTTCAGTTTTTAATATTCCACATGAAGTACATCTACTTTTTGTTTGTATTTCAAGGACATTATATGTTTTCCAAATGGGACTCTTACAATTCTATTTTGTTTATTCTACTTTTCTCTCCTAAATAATGAAATGAAGACAGGAAAAGAGTAGGGATTTCAAGTATTAAAGTATCTGAGCTCCTAAGGCTTCCTTATCCAAAATTCTCACTTTGGGAAATTTATTCTGGTAAAATATTTATATAAAAGTATAAGGGTGTATGTAATAAAAGACATTCACTGAAGTATTATTGGTATAAAACAAAATGTAAATACCTGTGGGTTGATGCCACGTCCATAACACAGCATTATGAAGACTGGCATAGCTCACTATGCACTGGTAAGGAGTAATCCCCAGTAAAACACTGAGGCAAAACCAAAAATGCCTGTGGTACAACATATGCAGTCCAACCCCACCACCTCTTTACATGTAACTAATGCATGCACACACATGGAAACGCGGTATCCTCAGCACTGCTAATGTCTGGGTGTCAGACTGCCACTGGTGAGGGTGTTGTTAACGGGCAATTCTGATGCTAAAAAAGTTTAATTTTTTTACAAAAACTTTTATCATACATGTTTAATTTTCAAAGTTCAAAGAAAATAATAACCCAGACAAGATTAAACCTAGATCTTTATTCTCAGTGATCATTAAGCTGCTTTTACTAGTCTGTAGGAATTACACTTTGGCGGTTTGCCATTTTTCTTTGCTATGACACCTTAAACTTGGCAGATGCTCTTAATTATGGATGTATTCAAGTCCCATACACTAGCTTTGCTATAATTAATAAGTGCGCCGTGGTTCATAGAACTGCAGTCTCCAGAGAGAAAAAAAGACTCCTTTCATTAGTAAGTCTATCCTCCCAGCCAAATGGGGACGACTAGTGCCCGCGTCTGCTGCTTCCATGCCAAGCTGACAATGACTTCAGACTCCTCTTAGGCTGGTACAATGAATTTTTCTCCACCTGAGTTTTACCATTTAAAAAAGTACTACAAGCTATACTGCATTTATGGTACGAATTAGGTTGAAGAAGACTGATCTTTCTTCAATATGGACACCATAAATATACATGACTGTTAAATTTAGAAGTCAGTGAAGAGGAAGAAGATTAAGCTTCAGGTATCTCTGTATAATCATTTGAGTGTTTATAACACATTGTTTTATATCCATAGCTACATATAAAATACTTTCAGTGTATGGTTGGATATGCATTATATGTGTATGTATAAATAATATATAGGTATAAGAATATTAATAGATTTTTTAAATATAATATTTCAAATCAAGAAAACATACCCAAATTACTTTTGGCTTCTGAAATTTAGGTGGCCTCAGATAAATATTTCCATATACGTTTTTTGATATCTTTGTCCAATATAAATACACACCATTCCCTCTCTATATTTTTTCAGGTCACAGTCTGATTTCACTGAAATCTTGATTGTTTACAGTTAAGACCCATCCATTCACACCCAACTGTAATTTTCTGGGATACAGGAAAGGGGGCGTATACATATATTACAATAGCATTATCACACTGAATTATGGTGTTCAAAGTTAGTTGACTTGAATGAAAAGTTATCAAATATGAATATGCAGTATCAATTTGCTTCTCTAAGTCTCACAACAAAATTTAAAGTGTTTGTGGAACTAATATAGTTCATAAAAATGATTTTTGAGAATTGTTTCATTAGACAAGATAAATTCTATACTTCTCAGTCATAAAATGATAATAAATTACATATAATTATTTTACTATATAAGCATGAATATAAATTGTAATTCCTAAATTTCAATTATTGAAAGCTCTCCCCAAATGTCCTACTTTAACATATATTAATTTGTTTGTAATTTATTTTTTAAATAGTTTGATTTGTCTTTGAATGATATGACCTACACCACCATGATCCAGGAGTACTTAGAGGGCCATATATTTGAGCCCTATCTGCCATGAGTCCCCATATGTCTTTCAGGATTCTAAAAATCACTTTCCAAAGGAAAATTATCCAGGAATCTTTGGTTTATTTAGTTGATGTGAGGGTGGTGAAGGAATGACAAAATTAAAAGTGAAGGGAAGTGTCCAGCTTATAAACACTTGCCAGAGATTTGCTGATTTAGATAGACCTGTTTTTTCCTACATTGTAGCCCTGTGGTTATAACATACCCTCCAGGAGTGTCCAACGTTTTGGCATCTCTGGGCTACACTGGAAGAATTGTCTTGGGTCACACGTTAAATTCATGGTGACATGTAATCACAAAAAGAAACCTCATAATGTTTTAAGTGAAGTTACGATTTTGTATTGGGTCACATTCACAGCCAACTTGGGACCCATGAGGTCCATGGGGCACAGATTTGACACTCCTGCTACACAATGCCATGGATGCCGTCTACCCAGTGTGGATGCTAAAGGGGCTGTATACAAAGCCTAACAAGCTCAGGGGAGCCCTGCATGGTGGGCCTTACAAACTTAGAGACCAAAAGTCTGGTATAGTAAACTATGTAGGAAGGTCTGAATATAAAAATTTCTAACTAAAACCAGTCATGGTAGGTAGGCACCTTCTAAGCCAGTAGCTTCCTTGATAAAGGTGGATCTTTAAGTAAGCCTCTCTATTGTTTTTTTTTTTTTTTTTGCATCTAAGATAACATATCCTTGTGCTGTCATTGGAAATCAGGCTCTCCATGGGACCATGAGGAAAGTATTTCAAGGATCCATGCATAGGAGACTGTAATGTGGCAAGGTTTATTTGGGTAGAAATACAAGCTGATCCCTGGGTTTCAATGTCCCATCTCCCTCTTTCCTGCCATGGAAAAAAATCCAACTGTGTACTTAGCAAGGCCAAAACAAAAGCCAAGGTGCATAGTTCCTGCTTCGCATTAAAGGTTAGTCTTTTGGAGCCCATGCTATCTGCTGCAAACTCAGTATTTGCTAGACCCACGTGATCACATGTTCCTGGGTGAGAGAAAGCACAAATGTATGGGGCACGTGCATTGCCAGGTGGGCGACAGAGAGAGTTTCTGTGTTTCCCTGGGATTAGACTAGCTTGGGTTTGAGATGGACCAAGTGCTTTTTCAAAAGAACCAATCAACTTCCCAAGCTTTTGTGGACCTTTTATGGGCCACCTCCCAATGAGTCCTTCATTTCCACAGACCAGACTGACAAGTCTTTTTGGTCAAGCACCTTCCCCTGCATCCTCCTGCTACAATCCATTCCAGAGAGGGGATGGGAGGAATGTCAATACCCTTGGAGGAGCAATGCTGTAATCCCATGGGGTACAAAGCTGTCGCTTCCTGGTGAAGCAAACAAACTAGTGCTCCCCAGTTTATTAAGCTCAATACCTAATTCCTTCTGCTCCCTTTTCTTAACAATTAGCTAACTACCTATGATAACACTTGAGTGTCAAAGTAAGCCCTTTGTTCTGGATGCCTCAGGGTTCAACCTCCCAGCAGATCAGGAGACCACAGAAACCTCATTGTTGTCTCTATGTTTTGCAAAGTAATTGTCAACTACCCTTTACCCACTAATGTAAAGGAAGGTAAGTGTCTTCATTTTACTCTTTCTCCAATCTCAGAGATTTTCCCACTCTGCTTTCTACTGCCTCCCTAACCTACCATTCTCTGGATCAAAATCACAATCCATTGAGATTTTTTTTCCCACAACTGTAGTCAGTGTGGTTCACACAAACATAAAAATTCTCTACAGGTATAGATGTTTCCTTACATCAACACCTGCAGTGCCACTTTTGCTGCTCCAAGGACATTAAATGGTGTTCCAAGCTTCAGTCCCAATATTATTATTATTCTCTTTTTCCTATTTACTTGTTCAGCAATCCTTTCTAAAAACATGCCATTATGCCTAAGTACTCAAACACTATGAGTCTTCCCAAGAAGGGCTCCAAAGGAGCTGGCCCTTCACCACACATATTTACGTATTTTGTTAGGACTTTAGTACTTCTTCCTCAAGTTCATTTCGTTTAGTGGATATTTGCTTTAGCTGGCTATGCAGTTGGATCAGGATCCTCCGGTCCACTCTAGCCTCCCTCAGCAGGCATCCTATGTGGACATGGGACTCTAAAGTGTTGGTTGTTCCTCTTTTGCCTGACGGTCTTGGTCACTCTTGCAAATAGTTGCAAATTCTTTCCAGAGGGCAGAGGTAAATTTTCTGTATTCCACAAAATGAAAGTTCCTGTGTAACTTGTAATTTTGTTACAAGATGTAGAAAAGTCATTTTGAAAATCTGGAGGGGATTGATTGGCTATATAATTGGAAATCCAATACAAGCCAACATTAGTGTTGCTTGTCTTAGCAATTTAACTATTCCAACAGCTATCAAAGTGTAGTCTGGGGACTTCTAGTGAATCTCAGAAATCTTCTAGGGATCCATAAAATCAAAATTAGTTTTGTAATAATGCAATTTCTTTTGCCTTTTTGCTCTCACCAGTTTACAGGAGCGTTTTCCAGAGGCTGCACGGCATGTGCTATCAAGGCAGAGCGGATGCTCCAGCAGGTAAGACAGCCCAGCCATCTTCTGTTTAGCCAGACGTGAAAGGGGTTTACAAAAACATAAAACAATGTCACTTTCTCACTTTATTTTTTCCTTTTGGAATTTTCTAAAAATTATTTTTCCTGAAATGCATGTTCTCACACTCAAATGTTAATATCCTCTAGAAACACCTAACTAGACACACTCAGAAATAATGTGTTATCAGCTATCTGGGCATCCCTTAGCCTAGTCAAGCTGACCCACCCATACAATTAAGCATCATGATGACTACTACACATTTTATTATTGATGGTTTCAAAGGAACCTCATGCTCGGCTTGCCCAATGCATCATTCAGATCTGATCTTCCTATTCCATTATATTATTCTGTTAATTGGAGCCATCATTTACCAACCAACCCACTCAGCACTTGGACTTCTTTTCCTTCCCCAGCACCTTCATCTGTTGAATCACTGAATCCTATAGATCTCAGACTTGACATACTCTAATTTTACTCCATTCTCTTCATTCCCAGTGCCAGTAGCTTAACTTTTAATTTGCCTTTAATTAGCTTTTCCTGGAGTACTAGGACTAAGCACTCCCTTGAAGGAACAAATATGACTATGTCATTCATCTGCTTAAAATAGTTTTATGGCTCCCAATTATAGGATAACATAATGCTCTTTCTATGTCATTCAAGAACTTTCTTTCTGTGGACCTCACATACACTTCTACTGTGAACATTACCACCCTCTGTGATGACAGGTGCTTCCAGTCTTCATACTTCTATACATGCAGTTCTTCTCTCTGAAATACACCTCTTGCCTTTGAAGGACTGACAAAAACTACTTAGTATTCAAAGTTCAACTCCAAAATCACTTGGTCATTGAAAAAAGTTCCTGGAATCTGAGGCAAAATTAAACATTTTCTTGTTGTTTCCTGTTCATGTCCCTGCAATAGCACTGACCACATTTCTGTAATATTCTATTTTCTGATCCTTTGGTAGGACACATGCTTATGCCAGCAAGAATTTTGACCTGTCTTCTCTGTCAAGGAGGCTGAGTTGGCACTTACTAAATATTTACAAGAAGTAATGGCAAAGACTATGACCACACCAAAAAGAAGGCTTAACTCTGTTTTGGTTCATTCGTTTATACCCATCTACTACACCTAGATGGGTTTTTAAGAAGACTTATGAACACAACAGCATATGAAAAAGACTATAACCTTTTACTTACTATAAAAAGACTACAGTGTAAGACTAATAAAGGAATAGATTGTCAGTTTCAGTGATGGGCAGGACAATGTCAGAGACGAAAACAATGCTTCAAGAAGGAAGGATTGTGATGTCAATTTCTGCAGAGTTCGAAGAAGATAAAAATAGAGAAAGGCCTATTAGATAAGATAATTAGGGCATCATTAGTTTCACCTGGTGAGGTTTTAGTAAAGAAGAAGAGAAGAGAGATTTCAGGAGTGACAAGTTAGTGGGTATTGAGAAGTATAAGTGTCAAAGAAATACACACACACACAACTCATTCACAAGGGTTTGAGTCAGTTTTGTCCATAGAGATCATTACAAATTTAAACATTTTTTGGCTGTGGTCAAAGAATAAATAAAATGAGCTACTACTAGACAATATAAAAAGGTAATATAGCACTGAACCATATTTTTGGAAAGGTAAAGAACTTAGTAATAAAAGGTCATACTGAATATTCCTGAATATTATTACTGAAATTATCTAACTAGACATTTTCCATCCATAACTGATCAGCAAGTTTTCCAACTGTTTTGTATCATGTTTAACTAATTCTATTCCCCAAATCTAACTGTGTATCCATTGTCCTAAGAAGCATCAGGAAAGTAAGAAATTCAGGGCCATGACACTAATAACAGTTCTATAGGATTAATAACCGATAATAGAAAAATGTAATAGCTTTAAGATGTCAGGAGGAATACTGCCTTTGCCATTGAAAAGACTGCAATCCCAGCAAATTAATGTATGTTTTTCTTCTAAAAACAATAGCACTACTAATATGAATAAGTAATATTCAATAACCGCATCTGTATTAAAAATAATTTCATCTCATTTAACCCTGCAAATATATTACCTAGTAGATTCTATTATTCCATTTTACAGGGAAGTAAACTGAGGTATAGAGAGTAGGGTTACAGCTCTGTTTTGTAACATGTATTTCTGGTCTGATTCAACATTCTTTCTACAAGAATCTTCTACTCTACTGAACATACATACTAACAAAATAAGTATTATAACATCCATATCGTGTTTTACACACATATATGCATATGAACACACACACATGCTAAAGTTTGGTCATCAATAGTGCAAAAACAATAAAGCCAGGGAAGTGACATTCCTAAACTTTAATCCTGATCTTCCTGATGAATCTTTATATATGGTACCTTTTCAAGGACTTTAATAAAACAAATGGTTTACTAATCAAATGCTGATTCTAAATAGGCAAAGACAACGAAGCAAATGAGTTCCTGGCTAAAAAGCAATCGTATTTTTTATTATTTGAACAAAATTAACTATACATTTTGGGACTAAAGTATCTAAAGAACTCTGAAACTTGCATGGATGGGCAAGTATAGGGCAGGTTCTTCCTTCTTTCTACACTTTCCTTTTAAACTCTAGTTTTTGGCTGAAGAAAGAAATGGCTGTTTTCATAGATTATTCAGCTAATTTCAGAGCTCTCAGAGCAAGGTTTATAGAACTTGCCCTTGATATAGAGACAATGGGAGGAAAGCTTCTTAATATTTAATAGAGCTAGAAAATACTACATTTAATATTCTCTTCAGCTTGCACAGTGATGACTTAGAAGGAAACCGAAAGGTGTCTCTTTTCCACATGAAGACTCTTAAAAGTGCAGTCAGCAAAGCATTCTCTGAAGTGACACCCGCAACTTGGATGGTTACATTTTTAAAGGTAAAACAACGCTTTAAAGATATGCGTTGAAAGCTTAGTTAATTGGGGACAGAAAATTGAACCATGTTTTAAAGTTTGGTTCATGTCCTACTTTTTATCACCTTGTTTCTTTTAAAAGCCAACTATTTGGCAACAGCCAGAATTTTATCTAGGCTTTGTTGTGGTTTTTTTTCTGCTTTGTCATTTCTTAGTAAAAAAAAACTAAGAATACCAAGCAAATTGGTTTTCTAATCTTACTTAACAGAGTCTGCACACCCAGAATGCTTTGTGGATTTTCCCTGTAAGAATGTGAGAGTTCCTTTAGAGAGGGTGAGCTTTAGAAAGACCTCAGCTTGGACAGGGAACCCTTCCCCGCATATCTAAAAGTGCCTCTCAAAGAGTTGTATTTCTTCATAGGATCTTTTTAAGGGCCCTATAGTTTTGTTTTTCTCTGTTCTGCAATTTCTTTACAGGTTATACAAGAGTCTGTAATTCATTTCAGTAAATATTTCCTGTCCAACTATTAAGTTGAGGGCCCTTTGCCATGAGTTGTGGAGAAACAAAGACATCGTTGTGTGCAAGGAACATGTCATTTATGTGGGGGAAATGATATAAAAATAAATACTTCAAATAAAAGTAAAATATAGTGCATTCAATAAAAAGAAACAAAAGGCTTTAAAGTCAGCCATCCGTCAACCCACCTCACTCTTCCTTCCATTTCTGTTTCTCCAATTAGAATAGCTAGTTTCTGAGGAGGTCATCAGGTGTAAGCTTGTTCCCAGTTCCAATGGATATTTTTGTGTTCACACTCTCATAGGCAGTAAGAGCTAAAGGTGTTCTCCCTCTGAGATGCTCTCACCAAATGAATTCCAGGATATGATGTTCTTCTGATTTTCTTCCCACCTTTCTGGACCATACTTTCATGTATTCTTTGCTTGGTATTCTCTTCCACTTGATCTCCAAGTGTTAGAGTGACATAGAAATTTACCCCAGACCTCTTTTTGTACTTAGGTGCTGTGTTATGGTCCAATTATTAACACCTACATTCATTTGTTTCTGATTCAAATTTATATAGCCAGCCCTGACCTCACTGAGCTTTAAGCTGCTTTCTTGTTCAGCTTCTTTCTTGTCATTGTCACAGGGCCTGATGTCAAATAGGTACACCTTTTTAAAAATTTCTTTTCTCTCAAGTGTGTTCTGCCCCTCGTTCTCTTTACCTCAGTAACTGGAACACTGTTACTGAAGTCAAAACTGACGGACCATCTTGGTGCCTCTCTTTCCCTCCGCACTTCACTGCCTAATCCACTGACTCACCAGACTCTAAGTGACAGTCAACTCTTTGAGAAATTATCATAGTCTTCTAACTACTTTATTTGTCCCCATGCTTCTGGACATTGTTGCAGTCACCTATCGCTCTGTATATATGACTCCCAAAACATAGCAACTTAAAACAACAAATATCTACCATCCCAATTTCATAGCCATCAGGGTGGGTCTGTGTGGGTCTGGGTCAGGGCCTCTCATGGGTTGCAGTCAAGATTTTCACCAGCAGTCGGGGCCATCTGGAGGTTTAACTGAGGCCCAAATATCTGCTTCCAAGGTAGCTCACTCACAGGCTGTTGGCAGGAGATCTCAATTCCTCCTTGTCCACTGAGAGAAGATCTCAGTTTCCTGCCACAGGGCTCCCTGAGTACCCACAACATCGCGTGTCAGCTGCCTTCCCCAGAGCGCACGATCCGAAAGAGAGAGCGCACAAGGAAGACAATGCGATGCCTTCTTGGCTTAGTTTCAGATGTTACTTTATGTGCCATCACTTTCTCCACATTCTATTTGTTAGAAACACATCACAAAAGGTCAGCTTACGTTCAAAGTGGTAAAATTAAATTACTCCTCTTGCAGAAAGAACGATCAAGAAGTAGAAAAATAGAGCCTTGTCTGGTGTGGCTCAGTGGATTGAGCACAGGCCTATGAACCAAAGGGTCACTGGTTCAATTCCCAGTCAGGGCACATGTCTAGGTTGCGGGCCAGGTCCCCATCTGAAGGCATACGAGAGGCAACCACACAATGACATTTTTCTCCTTCTCTTTCTCCTTCCTTTCCCCTCTCTCTAAAAATAAATAATAAAATATTTACAAAAGAAAAAGAATTAGGGAAATATTTTAAAACCATTCCAGCTGTTCTTTGCCCAGAGTACAGGGTCTTCACATGAAATAACTCTAAGACCATTGTGACATGCAATGAAATGGAAAAAAAAAGTTAAACAAATGAATAAACTCAAGAATGTGAGTTTGTGTGGATATTGATGGAGAGAATAGCACTGAAAGAAGTCTAGGTAAAAAAGTTTGATGTGAACAAGTAGGGTTGGAGGAGATTCAGATATTCCATGTGTAATTTCAAAGAGAAGGAATGACCTAAATGGAAAAAAATACAGCTACAAACTCTATTTCAAATGAAGAAAGCTTCAGACCATGGTACGAACTTGGCAGCAGGGAAGAAAGTGAAAAAAGAATTTTTTTTCAAGGAATTGCACAAGGAGGAAGCACTAACAGAAAGCAACCTCAGGAAAATTTAGGTTTCGTTTAGGCAAGGACATAGAAGAATGACAGGAAAGTAAACTATAATCTGGATATATTATTCTGCTCAAGCAGCCATAACAAAACAGTGCAGGCTAAGTGACAAACAAAACAGCAGAAATGTATTCTCTCACAGTTCTGGAGCCTGAAAGTCTAGGGTATTGGCAGGGTGTATTTCTAGCAAGACCACTCTCCCTGACTCGCAGGTCAATACCTTCTCTCTGTGGCCTCACATGGCCTTTCTTCCCTGTGTGCTCATCCTGGTACCTCTTCCTTTCTTCGTAAGGACACTGGTCCTATTGGTGTCCCTATGAGGCCATATCATTATGGCCTCATTTCACCTCAGTTACAACCTTAAAGGCCCTGCCTTCAAATATAGTCACATTGGCGATTGGTGCTTCATCATATGAATTTTGAGGATGAGGAGGAGAAAAAAATCAGCCCATAACATGGATGAACTAATTCATAGTAAAAACGGGCTGCAGATTTCCTGGGACCAAGTGCAAGAAGACGAGGAGCATCATGGCCCAGGTCGTTGTAGGCACGGGAGGCAGTTAGAACAGATGTTAACAGGGTGGGAACATCTGAAAGGGAGAACACAGATTCAGATTCAGGAAAGGAGTGGCTGAGGAAGCGTGAGATGCTTGTCTACACGCAGGAAAGTTTGCCAGCAGTACAATGAGATGGCAAAAACTCACTTGCTGTGTGAGTAGTATGAGAAGTGGGAAATTAGAAGTCATTGAATGGCTTGAATTGGTGCCAAATTTTTAGCCTTCCCAGATTATCTGCCTGCCTTGTCTGATCCTGGAAGGACAATCATTCTGCACAGAAAAATGATGCTCAGCCCCAGGAATGAGAGACACAGGACAGTGATAAATGAGTGTTAGCACTAGGCTGAGGGTACAGAGCTGAACAGGCAGAAGGCTGTCATTGCATAAACTTTGGGAACTAAATGCTCTCAAACACCTCATTCAGCAAACAATAATTAACAATGACGGTGGTAAATTTAATAAAATATTTAAGGTCGTTAAATTTCTTATTATACATTTTGGAAGCAAAAATGTGCATGGACTAGAGGCAGGACACACCCTTTCACAATTCGTCATGAACTTGTTTTAACCCAATGAGACGCAAACGGGAATCATTAGGTAGAAGGGCAAGACTCATCGAGTTTGCCTACACTTCTTTACCAACGTGTAAATTTTCACAATCAATTGTTCTTTTTTCAAAAAATGATACATAATAACGTGGATGAATTTTGAAGCTTTATAACAAACAATTTCATACTTTTTACCTTCTTGGTGTTAAAAAATGATTTCTTAACTCTTAGCATCTAAAATAAGAATACACTAAAAAAACTTTTCATCGTGTTTAATAGTTTTGTTTATTATGTTTTTAAAACTAGACTGATTCCAAGATAGATAAATATTGAGAAGCAAAAATCAATATGTGACCCTTATCTCTATTAAATTCTATTTTGAAATCATCTCTCGGTAGCTCCTTTATTCCATCGCTACACTATTCTAAACTGCTATAAATTGCTATCTTCCTTATTAGGTTCTGAAAGATTCTAAAGACAGAAAAAGCCACATTAGACAATATCACTTTCTCGTAACACCTTTTATCTTTCATTGTGTGGCCCCATGTTATAAATATTATGATTTTAGAGAGGTGTCCCAATTACTATTGAAATAAATTTAACTTTTTTACTTCCTGGGGGAAAAAACACTAAATTCTATTGATTAAGAAATATTCCATGTTATTGCAGTAGAAAGACTGAATAAATATTTCTCTAAATCTTATGGATCATAGAGAAGGTAGAGAAATGACATACCTGATTTTTTGCTATTGTTATTAGAAGACAGGTTTAAATTTCTTCCATTGAAATTTTTGCTCTGGTATTAACAGCAGTGGCAATTGTTTTTAACAACATGGTGGCTTTCAAAAGTAGAGTTTGAAATGACAATAGAGCTTATGCTCAAAAATGACATTTCCAAGTTTATTTCTTCAGCCAGGAGTATCATCCTTTAACTTTGCATGTGACTGACCAAAGAAATGGATTTCTCTCTCTGTTTTTTCAGTTTTGAAGTTTCATGCTGGAATTTTGTGAACCAATTCTCTATTAACACATATGATTTACAACTTTACTCCAATAGAAATATTGTAGTATGCATTTTTTAGTCTGGGAGTGTACACGCTTCACTATATATGCATGTGTGTGTAGCATAGCACCAACAAATGTTGTGTACGGATTCTATAAAACTTATGAAACTGTGATTATATTTCCCCAAATAACGTAAGCAACTTGGTAGGTAGAAAAGAGAAACTAATGTCAGTGAATTTCTTTATTATATGAGCATCTAATAATCTTCATTCACTAATTTAGTTTTTTTATAAACTA
>PVKM010007444.1:0-41476 GCA_004027735.1 Carollia perspicillata | reverse complement strand
AGAGCTTGCAAAGGGCAGCTGGCAGGATAGGGATGGCAAAGGGGCCTGTGAAGGTCATTATCTCGGTGCTCTCTAGGGAGAGCAGTTCTGACTGACACCCAGAGACTGAGATAGACTTTGGGCTTCAGACTCAAAACAGACAGTTTAGAAATATGATCCCAAACTTCCCATCAACAGGTAGAGATACATAACTAGCTGTAGATATTGCATATACATGATGATATAGGTATACATTTGCACATGCATACACACATACATATATTTTGGATTCTGTGACTGCTTGATATATACAATACAGTAGAAATGAGATATGCTGGTTTCCAGGCCCAGGCTTTAGAGGCTAGCATCTCCACTTTCTGTCTCTTAAGATGCTTGATCTTAGAGCCCAGCCACCATGCTGCGGGGAAGTCCAAGCCAACCCACAGAGAGGCCACATTGTAGAGAGAAGCCACAATTTAGCATCCTTGCCAGCTGTGTGAGTGAGCCCTGCTGGAAAAGAATGACTCCAACCCAGCGGAGCTGCCCCCCCTGGCTCTGCATATACCTGAACGAGCTGGTTCCACCAAGTCTTGCCCAAGTCGCAGGTTCATGTGCAAAATAAATGACTGTTTCAAGCCACTAAGCTTGGGGGTGGGTTTTCTAACTCAACACTAACTGGACCACTGGTGGCCAAGTCCCTTAACCCTCTTTGAGTTTCACATCCTCATATATAAAATGAGGGTAATAATAATAATTAACTCATGGGGTTTGTCAAGAGGATTTAAAAGAAATAGTGAACTTCAAGTGTCTACCCTATATCTAGCACTCTGAGTGTCTTAGATCCAATGCCCCAGAAGCTGGCCCTGAGATGAGGACTCCTGTACACATTATTTACACAGGAAGTGCTCCCAGGATTAAGGGTCTGGGGAACGCAGGCACGGAAGGGGAAGAAGCTGAGCACAGGTGCGATTTGGAGCCAAGTTTGTAGAGAGTGGTTTCCATCTGATCCTGCAGGGGAACTCTGGAGTATAATTTACCCTGCATGAAGGGAACTAGGCTTTCATGCCCCTGAATCCATCAGTCCTCGGATAAGGGGTGTTCCTAGGGAATGCAAATGCCAAGGCACTCCTTGTGGCCAAGCAGGCCCTAGTAGCCTGAGGGAAGGAGCCTGAGACGCAGTCCGGGGCAGGATGGAGAGAAGGAGGTGAGCTGCAGATACTGGCTATTGGAAGTGAAAAAACACCGAAGCCCTTTTTGTTGTACTTAACCCCTCTCCAAGACACACACACTCACAATCATTACAGAGCTACTCAGGGTGATCTGGGTGGAACACCACCATCCAAGGCACAGAAGCGCTCAGAAATGCTGGTTCTCAGGAGGATGTACCTTACGACGAGCCGCCCTGCTCCCCAAGAGGAGTCTAACTGAATGAATTAGGAGGTGTTCTCCATGAGAAGATTTACACCAGTAAGACAGGGAGTAGTAAATAAAAGCGGCAGATTAGTGCAATATTACTAAATCCCATTATTCAGGTCCCTGCCCGGCAGATTTAACAAATGAGATCTATCTCTCCTTGGTGGATGCACAAGCATAAGTACCATCTAAATCAAGCCTGCAGAGAATAAACTGACCTGATGGATAGCTATCCTTTAGCTCAGTATCAGTAACGCACGGAGGATTTGGAGGAATTTGTGCCAGGAATCAGAGAATGTAGTATTTGTCTTGAATTAACTAATTTTTATAATCGGTGTACCGTGAGTGATACGCTCCTGCCAAAGTAGATTTGTGACCTGCCTGAAGTACCAATTATGTTCCAATTTATACAGTAAAATCTGTTTGGTAATATGAGGTGTTGCAGCAATTTTAACACATCAGCAAAGATGGAAATCAATTTATTTTCCTTAGTACTTGGCAACAAACTTCGTAAATAAAAAAAGAAAATATGGGGTTTCTAGAACCAGGCAAGGCTTTTGCTTTAACTTTTTCTACTTCCTGGCTGCTGGCTGAGGGCAGGGTTTGTCGCCCTGTGGTTCCACTCTGACCAAGACCAAACTAGTATCCCCCCCACCCCCACCCCGGGCCGCTGGCTTCTTAAGTTGTTGGGAAGAGTGAGGTCTTCAGGACAGGCCTGCTTCTGAGTTGATGGGCTGGTACTGAACTTTAAAAGGGTGTCAGAGACTGCTACATGTTGTTTTCCCTGGCAAAGGAGGTGGGGCAGAAATTGACATTCCTACTTTAGAAATAAGGAAACCAAGTCTGAGCTATGACCAAGGACTTGCCAACAATAAAAGTGAGGCCCAAGTTCTAGATCTTCTGATAATAAATCCTGACTTCTGTCTCTGAAAGGAATTTAATGGCTCAGACACTGTGTAAGCCTGCCCCTGTCCTCTGAGAAGATGAGAACGGGAGGTCACTGAGACAAGCAGGAGCAGGCCAGGTGGCGGAAAGGGGAGGGAACTGCGGGCACAGCAAACACGAGCTAGAGCAGGGAGGCTTGTGAGCACCTGGCGAGACACCCGGTTTCCACTTGAGATAGAGAAATCTGGAAAGAACATCACTTACACTTAACTATTTCAAATGGCCAAACAGCACATCCCAAACTTGACTGCAGCTATCAGAGAGTTGAAGTAACAGGACAACCAGCTAACCCAAAACCTAAGGGAAGATGGGTGCTTGCGAGGAGAGATGATAAGTCATAAGCTCTTGCTTACCTAGGACAGATACTAGTGGACATTGAAGAATTCAGCTAAAATTGTTAACAAATTGGTAAAGGCCAAGTATGAGCTAGTGGGGGTGTTTAGAACCCCTGGGGGCCAGTGAGTATACAAGAAATCCACACGCACTTGCATTCTCTTCTTTATGGACCTAACCGGGCACTTAAAGAATTCTGGCGAGAGAGAGTCCCGAGAAACCATCCCTCACGCGACAGTATTGGAGGAAGAAAACAGCAGCTGCTGCAGGAAACACAAGAAACCTTAACCCAGACCCTACTGCTCTGTCTCCCCGACTGAACAAACGCTTTAAAATGGAGGAGGAACAACACACACTGTCGCCTTAGGGCAAGGGAGAAAACCTAGGGCAGCTGAGGGAAGAGCACAGACAAGAACCCTCTGCTCCTGGGGGTGGGGCCGTAAAGCCTCCCGAGCCAGAACCACCTCTGGGAGGGGGCGGAAGCACTGAGAGCGCCCAGGGGGCAGAGCACCCCTCTGATAACGTCTAAATATTTAGCATGACAGCGAACGCCCCTCCAGTCCCCACCACTTCCCATGGCCAGGCAACGAGCAGCGAGTAACAAGTAGCCATCAGATATTGCCGACTTAGGAGAGTGCGGGGAGACTCTCCTGGAGGCACAACTCAAAGAGACTCCTGAAACGTGAGAACGGAGGAGACGTTAAGAAAAACCTGACAAACAGCCCCCACCCTAACCACAGGCAAAGCCAGAGAAATTTTAGGTTCTCCATCAGTGCACTGGGGCTAACCATGGCACAAAAAATAGTTACAGTCTCCACTACGCTATACAAAATGTCCAGCTTTTTAAACCTATAACAGCTACTACCCTTGATCTTGGCCAAAGGGCCCAGAAGCAATAAAATGTCCAGCTTTTTAAAAAATGACAAGGCGTATGAAAAAAAGAAGAAAACAATATTATCAAGGTACAAATCCCCCCCATTGGCATATTATTAAAAATGCTGAAAACACAACATAACTTTTAAAATCTTTAAGAGAGTCAAGGGACAAAGGATACATTACACACAGAGGGACAAAGATAACAATTACAGGGGCCTTCTTGTCAGGAGCCAAGCAGGCCTGAAGACAAAGGAGGGACATATTTAAAGCACTAAAAGGAAAAACTGTTAACCAGAATTCAATAAGCAGAAAAAATAACTTTCAAAAATGAAGTAGACATAGTTTCTCAAACAAACAAACACCCAAAGAAT
This sequence comes from Carollia perspicillata, assembly GCA_004027735.1. Classification (NCBI taxonomy): domain Eukaryota; kingdom Metazoa; phylum Chordata; class Mammalia; order Chiroptera; family Phyllostomidae; genus Carollia; species Carollia perspicillata. Next base: position 37,559 of record PVKM010007444.1, on the reverse strand, counting down.
GCGTTGCCAGCAGACCTTCAGTGTAATAAATATTGAAGGGAAATTCTGAAGCAAAAGCAATGCTTAGCCAGAAACTTAGGTCACACAACGAAATGACAAGCATTAAAATGGAGTAAATAAAGGTAAAAACATTTTTTCTTATTTTAATGACTCTAAAAATAGCTGGTTGTTTAAAGTAAAAATAGTAGCAATGTATTGTGTTTATATCATATGTAAATAAAAATATAACAATAGTACAAAGGATGAAAGGGAAGAATTGAGACTAGACTCTTATAGGGCCCTGACATCACACACAGAGAGGTATAATATTATTTGAAAATGTACTCTGATTAACTACAACTTGTACATTGCAAACCTATTGGCAATCACAAAAAAATTTAAAAGGAAAGGTGTAAATAATAAGCCAATGGTGTTGATAAAATGGAAACATACATTTTTTATTAATCTAACAAGGTAAAAAATAAGAAAAACTTTTAAAACAAATGGAAAAAATAGAAAACAACTATCTAGATGGTAGGTTTTAAAGCAGCCATATCAATAGCAACACTAATTATAAATGGGCTAAACTCACCAATTGAAATGAAGAGATTGTCTAATTATACTAAAAAAGCAAGACCAATTAGAAGCAAAAAAAATAGTCAAACTAAAACTCAACAAATCTATAATTATACTTCAACACTCCTCTATCAGTAATTAATAGAACAAACAGATAGAAAATCAGTAAGAAACAGCACTATCAAGCAACTAAAACTAATTGATAGAATACTTCACCTAACAAAAGTAGAAAACATTGTTTTCGAAATGAATATAGGCTATTCACTAGACAAGCCATGTTCTGGACCAGTAAACTAACCTTAACAAATTTAAAGGAATACAAATCATACAAAATATGTTCCCTAAGCATAACAGTATTAAACTAAACATTGTAACGGAAGGATCCCAGACAAAGTTTAACTGGAAACCTCAGAACACCAGGTGCGGAAGCTCAGTGGGCTTTTGGACTATGCTGGTTTCAAAGCCTGTGTTGCCCATGCTGATTAAGACAAGAGAATGAAAGCTTTATACTTCATTCTGAAGTTAACACACACAGCAAAAAATAACTCAGGTTGTCACAGTCTTTCCCGCCCATCAGGAAACACGAGACTTTGCTTTGACTTGAGGTGTATATGCATAGGAAGACTGCGGAATAATGGCTGATGGCTGGGAACCCACATGCAGGGCCTCCTGCTGCTCACGCAGGCCCTCGTTCCTCCCTTTCCTCCATCAGGTCACCCAGTGCAAGCAGTCCACTGTGATGACTCGGCCCTCAGGCCTTAAAGACCTAGAAAGAGAGGCCCAATTCTTGTTCCCCTGCTCACCACTATGTGGTTATGGGTAATTACTTAAACTCTCTAAACTTCATTTGCTCATCTGTGAAGTGAAGATGATGACTGTGCCTGTCTGAGACGGCTTCAGGAGTAATAAACGAAGATGATGCACAAAAGTCCTTAGCCCAGGGCGTACAGACCACAGCAAGAGCTCAATGGTTCCCACCATTATCATCCATTATTTTCTTTCCCAGGGAGGACATTCTGTGGGGGAGTTCTCCATCAGGCTAAAATACTCGTGTTGTTTAGAGCCCATTTATTTAAATTTGGAACCTGTCAAGAGACATAAAATCTATAGGTAGGAAGAAATTAAACCTGCTGTGGTTTCCTGTCTCCTCTTTGGCAAGGTCAGGGAGAACAAAACGGAGCCAAAACACAGGGCTGCCCTCACATAGATGCCCCCAGGGAAGCGCCTGCCCCACTCCAGACCGCCGGGGTTGCTTCCTCTGCCTGACTGTCGGTGCTTGGAGTTCTTTAACTGAAACACTGTCATTCCACAACAGAAATGTGACTTAAAATATGTGTAGTGCTGGGATGGGTGATATACTATATTACATTTCTATTAATGGAGAAAAGCAGGTTTTATATAAGGGAAAAAAGTGCCTTTTATGGGAAGAGCAAACAATTAGGAGGTTCTCCCTGAAAGGGGGAGACACTGCATCCTGAAGACCTCTTGAACCCAAAGGAAAAAGACAAATGGATAAAACTAGGAGGATCCTGGAGGCACACAGACCAGAGACCGACAAACCCCAGGCTCAGGCCAGGTTGTTAGAATCGCCTCCCGTGTCAAACATACAGACTCCTGGGCTGCACGCTAGAACCACTGCATCTGAACGAGGAGGGCAGGGATGACAGGATTTTAACAAGCAGGAGGCACCACATATGGAAATCACGCATCGATGCCAACTTTTCACTTTACAGAGGACAAAACTGAGCCCAGGAAAATGAAGTAACTTTGTCTGGGCCCACCTCACAGCTGTTTTCAACAAACGTGGCTCAGCTGTAACTGTGGGAGCGAGAAAGCCGTGCAAGTGGGCAACTCTACTCACTCTCCCGCCTGCCCCCTAATGGCCCACCAAGGATATTACACATCTGGACAGCGTCACCTTCCTGAGATCCCAGTCTCTCTGTGCTGTCCATAGTGAGAGCTTTCTCAGGATGGCTGATCTAAGTTCAAACTCTGCTCTAAGTTCAACTTCTTGATTATACCCTCAACTTCTCTCCAAATGATAAAACTAGCAGTGGTGGAAATGTCATATTTGGCCAATAGCTGGCAGTGGTGATTAGAGCACACACTAACAAGAGGAAGTAGCAAGAGGCGAAAAAATGAATCAAAAGGGAACAAAGTGACCTCTAACCAACAGCAAAACACAGGTCAATAAGCCGAGAAAATCAATGGAGTGAAAATGGTCTGCTCAGGAAAATCAATAGAGGGCAAATCAACCGCACTCAGGCCTGTGGCCTTGCACGTGGCTCTGACCCCGCAGTTGAACTGCATCTCTTCTGCTTCCCAAGGACAGCTCCTCATTCCCACCTCCTACCACTCCCCTCGACGACTGCCTCTTCACTCACATGTACATTTCTCCCTGAAATGCCTTGTGGCCACACGAAAAGGTCCTCTCTGCACCCTCCCATGGCCGCCGCTCTGGCCAAGCACCTCATCGTTTTATGTCCAGATTATTTTCAGAACCTGCTCTCTCTGCCTTCATCCTGACCCTGGTACCACGCTGGCCCACGAAGCTCAGGATAACCTGCCTCCTCCGCCTCCCATTACGCCCTTATATGACTCGCCTGCCCATCAGGCAGACCTCCTCTTTATGCCTGCCCAAAACTCAAAGCTTTTTTCTCTTTGTCAGACTGGCCCTCAGAATACCTGTTCTCTTCTCTCCCTGAATATTCAGATCTTCTACCTGCTTTGGTGTGTGAGCTAAAGGGCCTCCTTCTCTACTCAGTCTTCCTGGAATATCAGCATCCCCCAAAGATCTCCTTCTCTCAGTACCGATGGGATTTTCATCTGCACACCTCATTCCTATATTGTGGGGAACCACTTGGCATGGCGTGGAAGTGGAGCTCAGCCCTCACGTGGAAAACCAGTGGGGTTCGTGTGGTACACAGGACCACGCCCACGGAGAGGTTCTCCTGTGGGGAATCAGGCCTGCATTGTACCCAGACTGCTATGAGACTTGCTTGTGCTGAAACTCCCTCACCCTGAACTGAAGCAGCAAGGGCTTCCTGCAACTTCCTAAAGTCTGTGCTAAACCTCCCAAGTATGGAGTGTGACCGGATCAACCACTTTTCCCCTGGGTCTGCAACATCCTTCTCTTAGAAGTAATTAGCAACATTCTTTCCTTTGTTATCCGTAAAAAGTAATCCCCTGCAGTGAACCTGTGCATAGTAAATGAGGACTACCCTCCATATAATGTACCCAGAGAAGCAATAAAAGCCTGGCCAGGCAGGGACTGTGCTGCCTGGCCCTCTCACCTGCTCTCCCTCAGCGCGGCCATGCCGTCCCTTTTTCTCCGCAGGACTTCTGTCGTCCGTGTGCATTTGTTCACAAGCAGCCACAGCGTACACGGATCTTGCCGGCCAGGATCTGCCACACTGTATGAAGCTACTCCTACTTTCACTGTTACTATGTTGGGGGTTAGAGGCAAGAGGTGGTATCACTACAATATCTCGGCTGTGGGAGGAAGGCAGCACAGGGTGGAAAGCATGCTGGGATGAGATGCAGGAGTTGTTGGCACCGTCCAGCCCCTGCCTCTAATTACCGTGGGTCCCTAGGCCAGTGATTAAACCTCTCAGGGCTTTGCTACAAAATGAGATGGTTGTACAGAAGATAGCTCTGCAGTTCCTTCTCATTCTAGTATTCTAGACTTCCAAGGCAAGAATCGTCTCCTTTAATGTTCCCCATAACATTTTTTAGCTCTTTGCCCTTAATCTTCCTTAACCTCCTAAGATTCTCTTTTCTAATTTATTAATGAGGTTGGTAATAATGCCTTCTTCATAGAATTTTTGAGAGACTTATATAATATATGGCTTGTAAGATTCCTAACACAGTCCTGACACAAAGTGAGGGCCATATTAATTTTTGTTATTGTTATTAAACACTAGAAATATATATACATATATATATACCTTAGATGAATAAATAAAAAAGAATTTTAAAAAATAACTATTATTTGAGCTAAAAAGAAATCTCAAGAACAATTAATTGCTATTCAAATAATAAAGCATGTTATCTTTCTGTTTAAAACAGAAAGTATTTTCTTTTCCTGAGCTACAGAGTCTCATTTATGATAGCCCATCTGCCTCTGCATTGAGAGCAGAAGCTCAGAGCAATTTCTGCAGCCCACCCACCGTGCTGGACAGTGGGTCCCCGGGAGGCCAGGGAAAGATATCCTTGCCTACCCAAGATGGCACTCCTGGAGGTCAAAGTTGCTGCCCTTCCCCGCAAATCGGAAGAACAAACTTCGCCTTTAGAGAATCTACAGTTACTTTAGCCTGAGACTCAAAGATGGTGCTCCTTGAGAATATAGTGAGGAGAAGTCTATAGTTCAGAAGCTCCTGGTGCCTGCCTGACAAGTTATTAAAATGTCAGTGAGTTCATTGAGTGAATCTTTTTCCTTCTGAAAGCAAATCTACTTGATGCTGCTTCTCTTCAGAACATACAGGAATCTCACCCAGTGGTACTCATTTACTCAGACAGCCAACTCCAAAGCAGAGGAAGCATGTCCCGAGGCAGCCCCCAGAGATGAGACCGCACCCTGAGCTCAGCCCCTGGGAGGAAGAGTCTCCACTCAATCAATAGGAGAGTTTCAGGAGGAACCAAGACAACACCAGCTGCCCCAGTGGCTATAAGACAAGACAGCCCTGCCATAAAATAGTACTCAAGGAAATGGGGCTAGGCTGTCCGGAGTCGGGTAGGAAGCCAGAACGCCTGGCATTTCAGAATTTGAAAGACCCATACTAGATTTAGGGAGAGTCACAATGTCTGCCTCAGAAACATGACAACTTATTATGTTCACAGAAGAAAGAGATCTATATAAAAACAAAAGTTTTTACTACTGTTTGTGATTCCAAATATTTAAAGTATTGCTTGAGCCCTGGCTGGTGTGGCTCAGTGGACTGAATGCCTGTGAACCAAAAGGTCGTCAGTTTGATTCCCAGTCAGGGCACATGCCTGGGTTGTAGGCCAGGTCCCCAGTTGAGGGTGTGCAAGAGGTAACTTATCTATGTGTCTCTCACACATCAATGTTTCCCTCTCTCTCTTTCTTTCTCCCTCCATTTCCCTCTCTCTAAAAAAAAAGCAAATAAATAAAATATTTTTAAAAGTATCGCTTCAAGTGTCCCCCCCAAATAATGTAAAAATAAAAAACCAACATGCTTCCTCCCCTTTGTTGGAATTCTATGGGGCTGGGAGGCAGGCAGGAGTGAAAGATGTACAAGGTGATTCGAGAAGAAATAAACACTATTAAAAATGCATTCTTCAGTAACTACGTTATGGACGAACAGTTTGTAAAGGAGCTGTCCCAGTATTTCCATAATCCTACATATGCTCAGTGTGCACCCCCATTCCATAGGACCCCCCTCAATCCTGAAACTGACTCTACTCCAGACCCTTTGCAGGTCGATGGTCAAAACGGCCACCACAGTGCCTTCCTTCATTTACTCAGCACCACGGGGAAGGGGGGACAAACACAAGCTTCTCCAATCCTCTCTGCAAGAGGTCAAATGGTGTGGTGCCTAGGGACAAGTTCAACCACTGTTTAATTGTTTTAATCACTTACGATTTTATAGGGTATGTGTGTTGATATCAGATATAGAGAGCACAATAGGAAAACTTGAGCAAAATTTGTTTGGTAACAAGGGAATGCTGAAAGTGTATACCGTCTACCATGGTGATGTCTACGGGAGAACAAGGGGGAAGGAGAAAAAAATGTTATAAAGGAGAAAATGTTATAAAAGTCATACAGCAGAAAATATTGTATTTAGGGCCCAAAGAATAGACACATGTCGCTGTGCATCTTACCAAATGTTAAGAAGTTGCATAAGTCCTTTTGTTCACTATAAAATTCTCCTACAAAATTGAGAAAATAGTCATTGCTCCTTGTAAAATCAAAATATTATTTTTTCCATGCAGAATCACAGGGAGCAAAGTAGAAAGACCAATCAGTGATAAACCCAGAATCTTGATATTTAACAGATTTCTGAATCGACTTTAAAGATCTGTTATTTATCTGTTACTTAGAATATTCTAGTTTCGGGGTGACCAGCACGATCCTGGGCATGAAATAAAGTGCTAACCCCTGAGTCCATGAGTCCCTGAGTCACTGAGTCCCTGAGTCAGGAAGACCCTGCAATACAGTGAGAACCCAACACAGAGCTTCCGCCATGGAAGCTGGGACGGAACGCATGGGTACTCCTGTCTTCCTACCTGCTCTCGTTAATAAGCTACAAGGACAACAATTCATTTTTATTTCCTTTTCTACAGAAAGTCTCATGGCCTGGTCTCTTGGATACTTTTCATATCTCAAAAGGGGAAGATTAACTATTTAGTTAATCTATTTAGGTTAGTCCTGCTTCTATAACAGACACTTGAAACTTTGGACTATATTATGTTTCTTCCGTCTCTGAGTGTCAACCACAGTCGAAGGGCCCTGGGTCTAGAAGGCCACTGACTTTGAAAGAGAGAAGCCAAAGTGACAAGTTCCGTCCTAATACCTACGGGAATTGCGCTCCTGGCCCATAGTGATGGTCTCTGAGCCTGCCTCCTGCGTAGTTTCAGCAAGTCTCATGGCCCTGCCCTCCGCTCAGTGTCCAGTCCCTCTGTTGCGCCGAGGCTGCCAGCCAAGGGACCAATTAGTGTCAACAGTGATGTCAACACTTGCCTGGTGAGTCCTGCATCCAGCCACATCTTCCTAATGAAGCTCTGAACTATTTAATTAGGAGCTGCTCTGACAATTCTGTCCTTGTCACATCAGCAATAGATTGGAACACAAGGGAGAAAATTTCCATTGAACCCACGCCATGGCGTTTGCTCTGTAAATTGAGACAAGTGGGATGCATTCACCTTGCTAATGCATAGAAATGAGAGGTAATGCAGTCTCTCACCATATCAAATGGGAAGGTATAAAGACACAGCCGTGCTTGTAACAGAGGATGTCTGTTTTCCTGCCCAACCAAGCAGTTGTGTGCTCACCATCTCTCCTTTTTGACACATGTGTGCTGTGTTTAGGATCCTGCCTTTAGAGGCAGAGACCCCTCAGTTTGAATTCTGCTCTGGCCTTTGTTCACTGCCTAACCTTCGTTAGATTCCTAACGTCTCTGAGCGTCAGTTTTCTCACCTGTTAAATAGAGCTAATTATGCCTACCTCTGAAGTTGTTCTAATGATAAAAATAAACAAAAAATACATATAAAGCACTAAGCATAAGTACTAAACAAAGTAAAGGATTCTTCTGATTGCTGTCACATCTGATGTCCTACGTTCTAAGTTAAAAGCAGAATTCCACGCTGCAATAAGCACTATCTTTTATTGGCCTCCCCCATTTCCTACTCCAGACACTTCTTTTCTAACCTGTTACTTAGTGTATATAATGTATACCTTAAATAATGTATGGTCTGTCTGGGAAAAGTCCAGCCATTGTTCATATAACGAGAATGGTTTGCACAACTCGATGTAACCTGAAGGGCAAGGAGAGTGGACTGGAATGCACATGTGTGAACAATGATGACTTCACTGTACTGGTCAGTGGGAGTGGTCAACGCTGTCGAGTGAGCATATGTACTATGTGGCCGTCACATTCAAAATGACTGCGTGAGTACATAACAAATGTGCATCAAATTTTGCATTAAGTTTGAATATTCCTCTACACAAACTATTCAGATGATTCAGAAGGTCGCAGCTATGGGCAACTGGTGATTGGCAGCTTCATCACGACAACATGCCTGCTCATGCATCACATCTCATGCAGAGTTTTTTGGAAAAACATCAAATCACCTAGGTGACTCAGCTCCCCTACAGCCCAGATTTGGTGCCCTACAACTTCTGACTTTTCCCAGAACTAAAATCACTTTTGAAAGGGAAGAGATTCAGACTACCAATGAGATTCAGGAAAATAGGACGGGGCAGCTGATGGTGACTGGGAAAACTGTGTGAGGACCCAAAGTGCCCACTTTGAAGGAGACTGAGGTGTCATTCATTGTCCTGTGTACAATGCTTCTTGTGTCTTGTATCTTCTTCAATAAATGTCTCTATTTTTCACATTACATGGCTGGGTACCTTCTAGACAGACCTCATTGGTTTCAGCCACTTTACCACCCCAAGTGTCCTCCTCAATTGATTCCAGTTTATAGGTAATTTTTAAACAGTGTGGCTCCCAAGCTGAACTCCAAGTCGCTATCACAAAGTACAATGGGCCTTTGAACTGGATAACTTGCTCACTAATTCAGTCTTGGATCCCATTAACCTTTCAGCAACCATTTCACATGGGGATGGGAAAGGGCCCTTCTCACCCAAGGGCCAAGAAGAGGTAATTTATTTAGAAAAACAGAACCTAACTCCACCAATTTAAGTTTTTAGTAAATGGAGGAGGAATGAGATCTTGAGTGATATCATTCATTTGTGATTATCACATTCTTTGAAAAGGTGAGGGTGCTTACCACAAAATATAAAACAGTAATCAGCATATTTACTGCTGAAAATTCAGGAAGCAGAGTTGGAAATTTGGAAGGCGATCATTCTGCTAGTCTTGGGAGACACAGTATCAGGATAAAGTCTGACAATCAAGGAAACATGAAAATAAAGAGTACATTTGATAAAGAGTAAAATTTCACTGGTTCTTCCCTTTTAGTCCAAAGAAAACAAAAGAAAATGCAGATCTTTTCAAAAGCTAAAATTGCCTTAACAAAACAAGTGTGATGGGACTTCTTTCTTTTTCTAAGAGTGATCTTTTTAAACACAATCCTTTTACCCTTGAAACCACCACTCCTCCCCCCAAGGGTGCCCAAGAAGGCCCGTTGCCCATTGACAGAGAAACAATGTCCCAGCAAAAAGACCTGCAATTACTTCGTGATCATAGCACAAGAGAAGATTAATTGGGAGCAGGATCCATTTAGAATCTTTTATTCCCCATTCAATTTGTACCCGGGTCAATAGTAATTTTTTGTTGAATTTATTGGGGTGACATTTTATATAAATTTATATCAGTTTCAGGTGTACAATTCTATGACACATCATCTATGCATTGTATTGTGTGTTCACCACCCAAGTTAACCCTTCTTCCATCACCGTCTACCCCCCCATTCCCTCTTCTACCTCCCCCACTGTTTCTGGTAATCACCCTACCTCTGTCTGTACCTCTGAGTGTGTGTGTGTGTGTGTGTGTGTGTGTGCGCGCGTTGCTTAATCTCTTCACCTTTTCCACCCAGCCCCCCAAACTCCCTCCTCTCTGAGAGCTGTCCATGTGTTTATATTTTTGGTTATTCATTTATTTTATTAGATTCGACATGTGAGTGAAATCCCATGGTACTTTTCTTTCTCTGACTGGCTGATTTCACTTAGCATAATGTTCTCTAGGTCCATCCATGCTGTTGCAAAGAGTAAGATTTCCTCCCCTTTTACAGATAAGCAGTATTCTGTTGTGTAAATGTATCACAGCTTTTCATCCAGTCATCTACTGATGGACACTTGGGCTGCTTCCAAACCTTGGCTATTGTAAACAATGCTGCAATGAGCATAGGGGTGCATATATTCTTTTAAATTAGTGCTTAATAATAATTTTTGAAAAAATCTGTCAGGGATTCTCATGTTCCGTGTCATCCTAATGCAGCTGGCACATTCACTAAGCCCTTATGTCCCCACAGAACCAGGCAGAGGAAGAAGAAAGAATGGCTTCACTAAGCTGAATTTTGTGAGCGCGTGAGCAACCGGTGGCAAAAACGAACTCAATGATGACAAAGATGGGAAATCAAAACGCTTGCATCCTGGCAAAGGAGCACGTCACTAAGTATGAGGTAAGAAAGAATTCCTTAACAATCCCATCAGAAGGGAGGACCGCTAGGGAAGGTAAAATCATCTGTTCCCTCAACCTGAACATGGAATTAGGAATACAGAGGCCCAACTGTTACAAACTAGGGGCTCTCTTTGGGAGATGTAACGGACAGAGAATGAATGACACAGACAGATGGAGAGCCTGAGGGAGCCCAGAGAGAGAAACGACACAGAGAAGTGATGATTCAAGAAGTTGAAAGAGAGAGAGAGGTGGGGAGACAGAAAGGCAAGAGGCCCAGAGTGAGGGAAAGAGAAAGTGGTGAAAGGAAATTCAGAGCAGAATGAACGTTAGAGGAAAGGCATTTGTAGGGCAGGCCAAAGGAAACCTCAAGGAAAGGAAAAATAATGGGCATCAAAATGAAAAAAAAAAAAAACCAGTGGAATGGATCAACGAAGTCTGGGCTGCAGAGACACTGAGGACATGATGAAGTACAAGGTCTTGTCCTTCGTGCAATTCTTCAGGGGACCTGGCAGCTGCCCAAACCTATTAACGTTTGCTTTCCAAGAGCATGGACTTTGGGGTCAGGCAGCGCCTGAATAGGGTCTTTGGACAAGACAGAAAGTTTAGCTTGCAAATCTGCAAAATGGCAGTAATTACACGCTTCACTGGATGGTTGTAAGGATTAAATATAATAAAGTATATAAAATCCCATCATGATATCTGACACATGATGGGTACCTTATGAGTGTTAGTCTCCCTTCTTTTTCTCATATTAGGCATTCTGCCCTGGACATTTTAATCATTAATAATACTCTGCACTGCCCGCCAGCCCCACTGCAAAGCCTGGCTTTTGACTCTTAAGTTCTTCAAGGGCAGAACCTGTGTCTGGTTCACAATAGAATCCTCAGTGCCTTGCACAGTGCAAGGCACCAGGCCAACTCAACAACTGAATATATGAATGCTTATTGACTGAACAAACCAACACACAAGTGAGTTAATAAAAAAACAGCCTTCCTGTGGGGAAAGGTATAGTTACTACACAATCAGAATTCAGTGTAGAAAACAGAAACTACCCCAGGTAATTCCAACAGAGAGCTTAATATTGGCTAACGGGAGGGGGAGCTTAAAAGACATTGGCAAGACTGAAGAAACATCAGTCAGAGAGCTGCCACTCAAATATTGATTTCAAGGCTACTCCACCCTGACAAGCCATAGATCAGGAGTCTGCTGCTGTGGCCATGGCCACCACTACCCTTCATACTCACAAATTGGTGACTCGACAGGAATCCTGATTCAATCACCCCAGCTCTTCCAAATCTTCCATGTTATGAACCCGGCTTGCCAGAAACAACAGCTGTAGTAAAATGGCATCTGCCTCCTCTCTTCCAAATCTCAGCCTGAGCACACCTAATTGGAAGAACAAACTGTGCATCTTGGAGTCCGGGATATGCAGCTTTTGTAGCTTTCTAACATATTGTACTAGAAAGAGGATGGAGTGAAGAATGAAAGAGTCAAGCTATGTCCAAAGGTTTTTTTTTTTTTCAGTCTAATGAGAAAACAGGTTTCAGTCATGACAAAGGACAAAGCAAGAGAAAAATCAGGAAGGGCTAAGAGAAAAACATAACTACACTACGGCCTTGATTTTCTAGTATTGTTCCTTTTCAAAGGCGTGGGCCCGTCATCAGACCTCGTGTCTATTTTTGGGTTTATAAAATTGCTAACATCAGATACAGAAGAACTAAATTCACCCTGTTCCTCAAATATCATTCCTTCTATGACTTCATCTGCATAGGAGACAGCCAGCATTCTGGGAAAAAATTGCAGTGATTTGAGATGGGGATCTGTCCTACCAAATGTTTTCTCAGAATCTTGAAAACATTTCCATCTGTTGCATAGAGGAAGCATGTTTTCCAAACCAACTTCTGAATAAATCACGAGCTGTGGCAGCCATGAGAATGGGTCTCACGATCTTCCCACTGCGGGGAGTGTCACTGACCAAGAGCCTCAAGCCGCTGCTGGCTCTGCCACCCACAGAAATTCATCACTGCCCTGGCTCCAAGGCTACTCTTCCCACAAGCTGCTCCCAGGCAATCACTAGGCACAGAAAAGGCAGTCCCACATCGATGTGGAACCCACTTAACGGGTGACTTTGGCTCAAGGACCTCCCCAGAGCCTTGCCAAACTTTCCTCAGAAATTTCCTTAGCCCGCTCAGCAGTCCGGGGTGCTTTTATTCAACCGTTCTTTCCTCTACCCTTCCTTCGAAGTCAGACTTGCATTCTGATCTGCAGGCTCTCTCGTACACTCTCAGCTTCCTCCGATTTCCTCTGACATTTTCCCAGGCATTTTTCTTAATAAAATTCTGTCTTGACATCTGCTTTTGGCTGAACCTGGACTACCACAGAAGGCAGGCCTTATGGCTGATCTTTACTGTCCTAGTCCCCAGCGTGTCATCGGGATAGGGAGGGGGATGAGAAGGAGGTAGGGATAAGAGGATTGCTATGAGACCATGCAGAGTAAGACCATCCAGAGTAGGCACTGGAACCATGTTTTACATATATGCATATCTAATAGGAGAACAGATATGAGAGAGGAGGAAGTCACAGAACAACCAGAAGGGCTCAGAAATAAACACAGCTACTCTATGACCTTGAGTTTCCAAGATTGTTCCACTTCAAATATTCTGGCCCATCACCAGGCTTCATGTACATTTTTGGGTTTGTAAAAATATACTGACATCAGACACAGATACAGAAAAACAAAATCTACCTCATTCCCTATATACCATGGACACACATACATGTGTATGTGTGTGTGTGTGTGTGTATGTGTGATTGTACAGGAGCAAAAACTGTTTAAAGAAGGACATTTTTTATTGTTAATTCCTGTCAGGGAAAATAACCTCCATTCGTGAATAAATAAAATAATGGAAATGTTTTAAAGCTTTCTTCTCCTGCCTGTATTCAGACAAAACTTTCTTTCCTTTTGATGAGTTTTTATTGTTGCGCTTAGTACTTTTGTTTAAATTGTCACTGAATCAGAGTTTGCCTTGATTATTTTATTTCTGAATATTCTCCTTGTTAGAATAGATACACGGTTTTAGAAATCTAGTCTGTAAACTTCATTTCCGTCTAGTTAGATGCGGTAACCTCGGTCCCTAGCACAATGTTGGGCATATAGTCAGCACGTTCAGAAACAAATTTTGTTGATTATGTCTCAACCTTGATCCTCATGAAGTCTGACTCAGTAACAAAAGAACTCACAGAAGTTTCTCCTTGCACTTCTCTTCCAGTATTTGTCAATCCCACAAACAAGGACATATCTAGAAGGAACTGGATTTGGAGCTAACTTTCGTGGTCCAGATCACACGAAGTTGAGAAAGGCACTGCCGCTGCCCACATGGGACCTGCAGTGTTACCCGCCCCTATACAACCAGCACAATTATCAGGTAGGAAAATCCTGACCTTTGTGAAGTCATTCAAAAATTGCTTATTGAGCATATACTATATTCCAGGCTTGACCATGATAAGCAAAATTGACACTTTTTGATATCATTAAAGCTTTAAGTTTTGGAGGCAGATAATAATAAAGTAATCCCATAAATCATATTATAAACTAAGACATGTGTTACAAAGAACAGGAGCATCTCAGAAGTAACAAACTGAGTGAGTTGTGAAGCGTGAGTAACAGCTAACTAGGAAGAGGGGTTAGATAAGAATTGCAGGGAGGGGCATTCAGCCTGTACACGTGCAGGAACAAACTTCTTTCAAAAGCTGGAAGAAGGCCGCCATGGCTGAGCCCCAAGCATGGGAGGGAGAGCAGTGAAATGAGACCGCAGAAACAGGCCACAGTCAGACGGGTCATTAGGCCCCTGTACGCATGCCAGGGTGGGCTTTTCTTGGTCCCCTCAGCCCAGAGCTCAGTATCCTCAGAGCTCCTCCAAGCTTGCGTCTGATTCAGTTTTGTACTCTCTCCTCATGCATTTCAAAGTCCTCTCTCACCCTCCTTCCTTCCCTGAAAACACCACAGCTCTCCTCCTGGACTCGCCTGCACCAACACCATTCTAGAACCCCCATCCCTGCTTGCTCCCAGCTCACCTCCTTGGCCCCGCTGCTTCCTCAGTGTGAAGTGTCTTGCTACTGTTTTCAGCCTCTAAGTTCAATTTATTCTCAGACCCTCCCTTTGTTGATGTATCAATACCTTAGAGCCTACTGTGTCATCTTCCCAAGGACACGGGGCATTGAAAAGGAAAGCAAGGCCTCTGAGCTTTAACCCACAGCAAGGAGGTCTCCAGGAAAGGTACCTTCCAGGCAGAGTTGCTATTCCAGGGTTCAGCATTCCCAGTGGTCCTTAAACCTGCCACATAAGCAACTGCCATTTCCCCCAGCTCTTCTTGTCTAGCTCCTAGTAGAAATATATACATATGAGAGATTATCCACAACTGATTATACATTCAGTAAGCCAGTGGTTCTCAACTGAGGGCTCATTCTGCCCCCCAGGGGACTTAGGGAAATGTTGATTGCCATGTTGGAGCCTGGTGGTGATGCTACTGGCAGCTAGTAAGTGGAGGTCAGGAAAGTCGCTGACATCCTAAACATCCTATGATGCACAGGTCAGCCCCCTCAACACAGAATTATCTGGCCCAAAGTGTTAATAATGCTAAGATGAAAAAACCCTTCAATAAACCTTTCCAGCTTTGACATGACAGTTCAAGGTCTACACCCCTTATGCCTGATTAGTATCATTAATTTATCATAATTAATATAATTTGGTTGATAACACCTCCACAATGCACTCACGTAATTACTGCCTGCATTTGTATGTATTTTTGTTGATTACAGTTTCATCCTTTTTGTCTCTTCAACCTAGATATTTAAGGTCTTCCAGAAACTGCTACATCATATACACGTAGTAATTCAATAAGATCTGGTTGAGCACTTGGCATTCAACATTCCTACTCTGTTTTGGCAGACACGATTGGATTGTTGAGAAGTACTAGGTCTCCCTTTTGCTTTGCACATTCTCTTTATGTCGGGGATGGGACAGCTGGAGTGGGCCCCAGGGCTCCCTGGGTAGGAGGAGATAAAGGTCTTTAATGTCACAACCTCAAAATCTCATGGCTTTAAAACAACAAGCTTTCATTGCTCACTCATACTATACATCCACTGCAGGCCAGCTGGGGCTCTGCTCCTCCTAGTCATGCAGGGTTCCAGGCTGACGGACACTCTGCCATTTCAAGATGGGCCTTCAAGGCTTTATCTCAGCATGAAAGCAGATGCTAGAGAATCATGCTTCATCCCAGGATTCACACAGGTCACTTCTGCTCACAGCTCATGGGCCAGAAATAGTCATACAGTCCCATCTAGACTAGAAGTAATAGCAAGAAGTCTGGTAAATACAGGGTGGCAACTAGAATATTAGCTGGGTTTATGTTCCATTTCTTCCCCAAGCCTCAGCTTCTTTTCAGTGTAGATGTTACTTCAGTGTAGATGTTACTTTGTGAGGATTAAATAAGATGTTTTCTGTGTAACTGTGAGATAATAGAAAAAATACCTACTGGTTCCCATCCCCAGTTCCTGGCTCAGAGCTCCTGAAACCCTGGTAATGCCCTAGGTGGTGAGGGCAGTAGGAGCACTTCTGTTCCAATGAGGCCACTCTGGGTGGGCTCCGAGGGGGCTCCAGAAGGACCAACTCACAGCTAGAAGTTTGGGTTTTCAGCTCTGCTCCCGACTTCTCTAGAGTCGGGAGAGGGGTTTAGAAATGGGGTTGATAATCAATCATGCCTAGTGAGGGAATGTCCATTAAGAAGACTCCAACAACAGAAGTTTAGGGGAACTCGTGTTGAACACAAGTTCAACACATCCACACCCAGGGCGGGTGATACTGCCCAGCTCCAGAGGGCCAGAGGCTCCTGTGCTGAGGGCTCTCCCAGCCCCTAGGTGTTTCTCCCTCTGCGTCTCTTCGTCCAGCTGTTCACCTGTGTCCTTTATCACAGCTTTTAATAAACTCGTACATGTAAGTAAGTATTTCCCTGAGTTCTGCGAGCTACTCTAGCAAATTAATCAAACCCGAGGAGAGGGCCATTGGAACCTCTCGTTTGTATCCAAGGTGGACAGAAGCCTCGCCCTCCTGCAAATGGGACTCTACAGCAGTAGCCCCCTCTTATCCTCGATTCTCCTTTCTGTGGCTTTGGTTATCTGTGGTCAACTGTGGTCCAAAAATATTAAATGGAAAATTTCAGAAATAAACAGTTCACACGTTTGAAATTACACATCATTCTGAACAGTGTGATGAAACCTCATGCCACCTTGCCCTGTCTCGCCCAGGACGTGAACAGTCCCTTGGCCCAGTGCACACACACTGCATTCACTACCCATCAGTCACTTACAGCCATCTCGGTCACGACATCTGTTATTGCAATATCACTGTGCTTGTGTTCGAGTAACCTCATTTTACTTAATAATGCCCCCAAAGCACAAGAGTGGTGCTATTGGCCATGTAGATATTCCAAAGAGAAGCCAGAAGAGTATTTATGTACAGGAAAAAACATAATACAGTGTATAGGGTTTGTTGGAAATGGAGAGGCTTTAATACCGAGATAAAATGCAGCACAGACATTTAGGGGTACAATGCAGAGTCATATGGAATAATATCAATCAGACTTCCAGGGAAACCTATTAATATAACCATTATTCAGTCTATGTTCCAACTGCAAAAGCTGAAGACATAAAATTGAAAGCTTTTACACAAGTATCCACGAAGAAACTAATCACACACCAAAACAAGCCATGCTGATAGTTACAGGTGATGGGAAAGCAAAAGTAGGAAATAAAGCAGAATCAAATGTCATTGGAAAATTTGGACTAGGGGTCAGCAATGAAGCAGATCGACTCACAGATTTCTGTGATGCCAACAACTCGTTCACCACAAACACATGTTTCAAATGACTGAACAGATGATTGCATACATGGACATCACCAGCTGGCCGATAGGGAAATCAAACAGACAAAGCAATTGGAAGCAGAAGATGGAGACGTTGTATTCTCTGCCAAAACAAGATCAGAAATGTTGGTACTGACCACAAACTGTTTATACAAACATTACAGAAAGCTGAGGAAGGGCACTAAAAGAATAGTATTGCCAAAATATAATGCAAATCATATTCCTAATGGATTTAAATTTCACATGAAAATATTTGCAATGTTAAACTTAATTGACTGAGATCAGATCTGTGGACTGAAACTAGAAATATTATTAGAAAAGTATGCAAAAAGGCAATGTCAGAAGTAAAAAGACAGAAAAATTGGGTAGATGACAAGAGAAACATTAAAAAATGTTTAAAAAAAACAGGCAAGAGGGGGGGAAGATAACAAAGGCAGAGTTAGAATCCTGAATGCAGTTTTTCAAAGACTATCTCAAAGAGATAAATAGAGCTATTGCCATAGTCACTGTAAGAAGGCAGAAGAGAACAACAACAAATCTCTACAGAAGATTCAAGAAATAAAAAAGAAATTGGAACCTAAACTAGAATGCTGAACAACCAACAAAGAAGCACATTATCTGATCAGGAGAAAATACAGGGAAGGTGGGAACACTCTACTGAAAATCTATACAGAAGAGACAAAGGATGACAGTTACCTTTGAAGAAAATTCCTGTGAGGAAGGACCTGTGATTCCAGACAGCAATGTGAAAGCTGCCCTGAGGGTACTGGGAAGAAATACATTCTCAGGGGCAGGTGAGATACCCATAGAATTAGTTCAAGGCACAGAGACAGAATCTGCCGAACTCTTAACAAGAATATGTCAACAAATATGGAACACAAGACAATGCCCTACAGATTGGAAATGTTTAGTATACATCCCAATCTTCAAGAAAGGAGATGCCCTGGCCAGTGTGACCCAGTTGGTTGGAACGTTTTCCCTAAGCCGAAAGATTGCAGGTTCAATCCCCAGTCCGGGCAAGTACAGGAGGCAACCAATTGCGGCTTCTCTCACATTTCGATGTTTCTCTCTTTCCCTTCCTCTATCTCCAAAGGCAATGGAAAAACAATGTCCTCAGGTGAGGATTAAAAAAATAAGATACCAAGGAGCGCAGTTACTATAGCACCATGGCTCCAATTTCCTGCACAAGTAAAGCGATGCTGAAGCAGATGCAGCAAAGACTTCTCTACCTTATACAGAGCAAGAAATGCCCGATGTTCAGGCTGGATTCAGAAAAGGAAGAGGCACTCAAGATCTAATTGCAAGCATTTTTTGGATGCTGAAGTGCTCCAAGAATTTCCCAAGAAAGTTAGTCTGTGTTTCACAGACTATAGTAATGCCTTCGACTGTCAACCGTGAAAAAGTTTGGGTTGCTCTGAGAGAAATGGGAGTGCCTCAGCACTTGGCTGTTTGGATGCAAAACCTGGATTGTGGACAGGAGGCTTCCTTCAGGCAAGGGTGTCAGATAAGAGTGCATCATATCTCCCTATTTGTTTAACCTCTGAGCAGAATGTATATAAAAAACTGGGCTAGACTCAGAGGAAGGAGGAGCGAAAATTGGTGGAAGAAATATCAGTAACTTAAGATAGCCAGATGACATCAACTTATCGGCAGGAAATAGCAATGATTTGAAACAACTTCTGATGAAACTGAAGAAAGCAAAGGGCCGAAGCTGGACGGCATTTGAATATCAAGAAGACAAAAATCATGACTACAGAAGTAATATACAACTTTAACATCAATAGTGAAGACACAGAAATTACTAAAGATTTTGCTTCCCTTGGCTCTGTCATCAGTTCGAATGGACACGGCAGCCAAGAAACAAGATTAGGCTGAGACTTGGAAAGATGGCAAAGGAAGAATCAGGAAAGATCACCGAGAACAAAGATGTGTCGTAGAGACCAGGGCTAAGATCATCCACACTCTCGTGTTCCCAAATACTATGTACAGATGCAAGAGTTGGACAGTGAAGAAGGCTGATAGAAAAAACACTGGTCCATCTAAAATACGGTGTTGGAGGAGAGCTCTGTGGATACCCCGGACTGTCAGACAGATGAACAAGTCCTAGAGCAAAGTAAGCCCCAAACATTGCTAAAGGCGAAAATGACAAATCTAAAGCTGTCCTCCTTTAGGCACATCCTGAGAAGGCTGGGTTTTTGGAAAGACAGTAAAGCTGGAAAGAAAACAGAAGGCAGCAGGAAAAGAGGAAGACCAAATATGAGATGGACTGACTCCATAAAAGAGGACATAGGCATGAGTCTACAAGAGCTGAGCAGGGCTGCTGAGAACAGAATATTGTGGGCATCCTTCATTCGTGGAGTCATCGGGTGTCAGAGCCAACTCAATGACACTTAACACACACTTACAGAGTTTGCTACTATTCCTGGTTCCAGGCACCCACTGGCAGTCTTGGAACATATGTCCTGCAGATAAGGGGGACTATTATACTTGCATTAGGTATCTGAAGTACAGTAGGGCTGTCTCCGTGGGACTGAGCCCTTAACCTACGGAATTTGATGCTATCTCTAGGTGAATAGTGTTGGAATTGAGCTGAATGGAAAGATAATGAGCTGGTGTTGGAGAATTGTCGGTGGTGTGGGCAAAAAGCACACACTCACTCTTTGAAATTGTGCTCAGAGACCTTTAATAACTCATAACATACTTTATGTAGATAGTATTGGCTCAATAAATGAAAAATGCTATTATTATAACTATAATGACAATAATAATGTTTTTCTTGGTCTTTGGGCCACTAGCATGAGTAGGTCCAACAAATCATAATGTAAAGTAGACCCCAAAAGAGGCTACTCCCAGACTGTGGTAACACAATGACTTGTCAAATTTTTTTTTGGTATGCCTGAGAATAAAGACTTTTACTGATTGTTCATTCATCCAAAATCATTTTGGAATGCCCACTATAATATTATGCAGGTGCTGAAAACAGAAAGATAAATAAGACCTCAGTCCTGTCCTTCAAGAGTTTGGTCTAGAGAAGGGGACAGTTTAGGTCTGCGGAAACTGGAACAGCACCCTGCAGACCAGGGAGGCAAGAGTCAGGTCACAAAAAGGCAAACGGAAATTATGAGGGAAGGGGATGGTCTGGACAAGAAAGGATGGCCCAGCCAAGGGAAGAACCTTTGCAAAGGTACAGAGAGAGCCTGGTACACTCTTGTCATTTAGCAAGACCAGTGCACTGAGTGAGGGGAAGGGGCAAATATAGAGAGACCATCGACACAAAGAAGAAATTTAAGCAGGACAGCAATGTGATCAAATTTGTTTTTGAAAGACTCCATGTAAGTAGCTATATTAGCCTACGAGGGCTGCCATAAGAACTTACCGGAGACTAGGTGTCTTAAACAACAGAAATTTATTTTCTCATAGTTCTGGTGGTTGGAAGTCCAAGATCAAGGTGGCAGCAGGTCTGGTTTGTACTGAGGATCTCTCTCCTTGGCTTGCAGATGGCCACCTTCTTGCTGTGTCCGTACTTGGTGTTTTCTCTGTGGCGTGAACATCCTTACTGACTCCATCTTCTTATGAAGACATGCCATAGTAGCAGCACCTACTACTACTACTACTATTACTACTACTACTACTACTACTACTACTACTACTACTACTACTACTACTTATGACCTCAGTTAACCTTAATTTCTTATGTAAAGGTTCCATCTCCAAAGCAGCCATATTGTGATTAGAGTTTCAACATATGTACTGTGTGTGTGTGTGTGTGTGTGTGTGTGTGTGATGGTGGGGGGAATGACACAATTCAGTCTGTGTTAGAGGGCAAGTGTAGTGGCAGAGAGGTGAAAGGTGGAACAGCAATCCAAGCAAAAAATTATGAGGCCTGCACTCAGTTAGTGGGAGTAGGAATGAAGTAAAGGGGAATACCTGAAAAATGAAAAGTTGATATGATCGATGAGACAAGGTAGCTGGTTAACGGGGGTATGACTTAGGCAGCTGTGTAAGGAATAATCATACCATGCACTGAGGTGGAGGAAAAACAATATGTAGGCAAAAAATGAAGAGTTCACTTGTTCACTGGCTTTGAGGTCCCGAGGAGACATATCAATGAAGAAATTAAACAGGTAGTAGGTATGAGGTCTGGCTCAGGAAAGAAATCTAGGCTGGAAACGCAGATTTGGGAATTGCCAGCATGGAGAGGGGTTCAGTAAGAACATGAGAGTAAGTGCAATCACCCAAGGAAAGTAAGTAGAGTGAAAAGAAGACATGGCCAAAATCCAAACCTCAGGAAAAAACATTTAAAGAGTGGGTGGAATAAGAGTTGCTTGCAAGGGTGCCTGAGAAAAAGAACCAGGAAGGTAATTGAGAAATCAAGAGCATTTGAGGTGACAAAAGCCAGGGGAGCAGAGGGGCTCGGGAAAGGCCTGGTCAGTAGGGTCAAACGCCATGAAACCACTAATAATGTGCATTTAAAAATGGAGTAGCATGCAGATATCGTCAGTGTCGGCCATCAGAACAGTTCTAGCACGGCACAAGAGGCAGAAGCCTCTCTGGGGTGGGGGTGTCTGATAAGAGGGCCTAAGGAGGGGGATGAGCAAACCAACTCTTTCCATTTGTTTGTATGAAGAAAATGACAAGGAAAGAATAAGAACTAAAAGGGGATTTGAAAGCAAATTATGGACTTGATTTTGTTCAGGTAAGGGACTTAACAGGGGTGTCAAACTCATTTTTACTAGGAACCACATCAGCCTCACAGTTGCCTTCAAAGGGCCGAATGTAACTTTAGGACTGTATACATGTAACTACTGCTTAACAGTTAAGTGAGAGCTCGGGGCTGCCGCCAGGTAGAAACAAGGTGTCTGGCTGGATAAAACAAGGTGGAGGGCTGGGTTCAGCCCTCGGGCCTTGTGTTTGCCACCTGTGACTTAAAGCATACGTATACGCTGAGGGGATATGCCAGTAAATAATAGATTGAAAACATAGCCAAGTGTAGGAAACTGATGGTTAAGGACTCCAAGGAAACAGGGGGATGCAATCCAGGGTCCAGGCGGAGGGATGGCATAGGAATCTTTTGCATGGACCAGTTAGGTCCCTGAAGTCAGAAGAGAAAATGAACATGATCTTACCTCTGCCCACCTTGTCCTCATGTTACCTCTCATGCTTCACTGGAAGCCTTTGCCTGCTCAGACATCTCCCTGCTTTTGAGGACAAACACATTTTTTCCGGGTTGGGCTATCATTAGCTAGACATCTGGGATTCAGCACAGTCCCAAGTGCCTAGTAGGTTCAACAAATGTTTGCTGAATAAATAAATCTAGGGGCAGCGCCTTCGCCTGTTCAGTGCAGACCTTGTCCTCCCACGGTCACTGGAGAACGAACCAGACAGCGGGCAGGGGAAACGAAAAGGCAGGTGTTCTCGCAGGGAAGGTCTCTGGGTAAGATTCATTATTCATTCTGTGAACATTTACTGAGAGCATGGTGCTGCCTTCAGCCATAGAACAGACTGCTCACGGCAACTAATTCACAAGGACTCCTTCAAACTGGAGGATTCCCCACTCCCTGCAAATGACAAATCAGTGGCTTCTACACGCGCCCATCTGCCATGATCTGGAGCCCAAATATTCCTCCTGAATCCTTAACATCAGGAAGCAGATCACAACCAATTTTTCTTTCTGTCAACAGGAGCTAAGGAATAATTACGCCCAATTGACATAAGCAGTTCCAATTGCCTTTAGAATTTGGCCTGAAGCCCAATTTTATTTCTCCAGCTTGTGCCACGGCCCATGAGCAGTACAATTTGTTTCACTTCTTTCTCTAGCTTTTTAGGATATTCCAAAAGCTCAGTGAAACCAACCATGCATGTTCCTTAAGAATAATTTTGAGCATAATCCAGAAGCCAAGTTAATATGATATATAGTCTGAGAGAAATTCAGTTGAAAGCATCTAGATATATTGTTTTTAAATGATATGCACATGAGTAAAGTATATTGCACACAAATAATTTTAAAATGCTATTGCTAGGCTGAGTATAAATCACAACTGCAAATTTGTACATGTGCACCCATGGGCAGTTTTTAAAGAATTATTTTTCTAAGCTGGCTGTTAGAAATTTAGATTGTATGTTTCCAGAAATAGTAACATAAATGGCGGGCGGCTTCCCAGGGTCATCTCCAACGGCAACTTCACCTCCCGTTCCAACGGACTAAGTGATGGTCTGGTTTCCGGGGACGGTGGGGAAGAAAAAGAGCACAGGGGAGCATAGGACAGCGGGGAAAGCACAGCTCCAGCCAGAAACTGTTAGTGGTCCGTGCGTCTTCCCCTTCCCAAGACCCCATGCTGCCCGGAGTCCCGGGTTTTCTGGAATCCTTTCCCCAAGCTCAGGCCTCCACCTTGACCGACACCAATGGCTCTCTCTGTACCAACTGGGCTTACTCCTGCCCGTGAGCACGTTCACGTTCCCTCAGAATCAGGAATCCCTCCCCGCGAACAGACCCGCACCACCTGTGGGCTTGTCCCCAGGACAGGGCCCTGCGTGGAACCACCGGGGAGGCCCACACTCAAGGAGGGTTTGCCTGACTCGCTTAACGAATGCTTGTTCCGTCTTGTGCTCTTTTCGTTCAAACTATATTAGCTGCAAACACTCTAAAGCCAGGAGTAGAAAGTAGATATTACTAGTGCTCACCAATAACCACTTATCCTCTCCTGGGCCGTGTTTTCCAGCCCCTCGGTTCCGGTGGGGCTACAGGACTGCTTCTGGTCAACAGTCTGTGAGCAGAAACGAGGCGAGTTTCGAAGCCGAGGCAGGGGAAAGCTCCTATGCGTGTTCTCTAGTCTCTCCGTTTCTCAGGGTATTCGTTTCCTAAGGCTGCTATAACAAAGCAGCACAAACTGAGTGGCTTAAACTACAGAAATTATTGTCTCCCCGTTCTGGAAGCTGGAAGCTGGAGATGAAGGTGTTGACAAGGCCGCGCTCCCTCTGCAGGTGCCAGGGAAGGGCCAGCTCCAGGCCTCTCTCCTCACTCCCAGTAAGGCCTTGGCTCCTGGCGCATAATTCATCCCATGGCCTTCTCCCTCTGTGTCCACAATTTCCCCTTTTTAGAACACCAGTTCTAAAAGGACACCAGTTGTATTGGATTAGGGCCTACCTGGTGACGTCATTTTAATTGATGACCTCTGTAAATACCCTAATAAGGTCACATTCTCAGGCACTGGGGGCTAACCCTCCAACATACCTTTTGGGGGAGATATAATTCAACCTGTAACACTTGGCCCTGGGAATATAGGGACCTGGTGTTGAGATGGTGGAGCCTGGTCCCCTGGGTTGATGCATGGAGGGAAGTTCCCTGGAGAGCTGCCCAGATTCCCAGAGGACTGCACGTGAGGGAGAAATGAATGTTTGTTAAGATGCTGGGATTACAGGGCTATTGGTTATCACAGCATAGGCCGGCCTAACTACCTAGCGATACAAGAACATTTCATGTAAACATCCAGATTTCTTCCTCGGAAGGTCTAGCCTGCTGGGTTTGTATCTTAACGGCGATCCTCAGCAAGCAGGCAACTGAAGAGCAGTAGGGTTTTTTTTTAATTTTTATTTTTTATGGCATTTTAAACATTGTTATTCAAGTACAGTTGTCTCCATTTCCCCCACCACTCTTCCCCGCCACCCCATCCCTACCTCCCACCCTTGATCCTACGCCCCTTTGGCTTTGCCCCTGCGTCCTTCAGACATGTTCCTTGATGACCTTTCCCCTTTTTCTTCCCACTATCCCCTCCCCCTCCCCTCTGGTTGCTGTCAGCTTGTTCTTTATTTCAGTGCCTCTGGTTCTGTTTTGAAGATCAGCAGTTTCCCTTAGGTGAGCCAAATGCTGCTCCCCGGGCCCCAGCTCCCTGCAGTCCACACAACTCCCTACTATTGCAGCCCAATTTTTATTCAGCTACCATTTTCCATTACGTGTCTGTTGTTATTTTTCTTATTCTTACCTGGCTTTATTTGTTTATATTATCTGCCTGGACTCTAAACTTGTGAATCTTCTGATTCTGCTCTAAACTGAGCTTATTATTCATAGCTACCTCCTCACTTCCCTTTCCGAAAGTTATGAATTATGATTTGTGTGTGTTCACAATTGCTCCCTGGGTAGCTGCAGGTCATAACACAGTAAGTTCCTCCTACTGAGGAACTCTCAGAGTTCATAATTACCTGTTTTTCTTGTTCCCTTTTAATGAATGTAGAGGCATAAACACATTTCAGAGGCAATTTCAAATATTATGTTGAAAAATCATCATAATATCATCAAGAGAACTTTATACTCATAACAATCCTAATGAGTTGGAGGCAGAAATATTACCATCTCTTTATCAAGGAAGAAACTGAAGAGTAATGACATCGGGTGATGCCAGTGCAGTCCTAGAAGGGATCGTCGGTGAAGGTGGCCCAAGTTTGCAGCTGTTTGGACTCCAAAGCAATGTTCTTTCCAACGATGGGGGTCTCTGTTTCCTCAGAGACAAAAGAAGTTGCTAGATAGGAAGTAGGAGTTTCCAAACTTGCGTTTAGTTGTGTAAGTTTTGTCTTAGCCGAAGCTCACACGGAACAGCCGAAGTCAGTAAGTGGCGCTGGCTGTCACAGAGGGGAGCTCTAGAGTCAGATAAGTGATATTTTAATACTGGTAGATGTTTCGACCAAGGGACATTTGACTCGGGAAAAAGTACAATCAATTAAACTTTCAATTCTGCTTTAAATTACCAACTTTCCTTTTCATTTATTTTATTTCAATTTTCCTTTTTAAATTACCAAACGTAGTGGGTTGGATGGTGCCCTCAAAAAAGTATATCTACAACCTAATCCTTGTGAATATTACCTTATACAGCAAAAGAATGAATGTTGCCTTATTTGGAAAAAATGGGGGGTGTCTTAGCAGATGATTAAGGGCACTGAGATAAGGAGATGAGTCTTATCCTCCTCTAGGTCATACTTCCCAGTCCCCTTAGCGCATCCTCCCCCTTGGGGGCCCTAAGTCCAATGATAAGTGTCCTTATAAGAAGCAGGTGAGAAAACACAGCCACAAGAAGAGGAAATGACCACATGGAAACACAGGCAGAGATTAGAGTTCTGCAGCCACACACGGAAAAACTTGGCCCATCGGAATCTGGAAGAGACGAGGAAAGAGTCTTCCCTGGGGATTTTGGAGGAAGCGCTGCCCTGCTGACACCTAGATTTATAGCCATCAAAACTGTAAAAGAATAATTGTCTGCTGTTTTAAGCTGCCAAGTGTGTGGTAATTTGTTACAGCAGCCACATGAAACCAAAACACCAATAAATTGTGAAAACCCAATGAGCCCACACTGAGCTTTTACCATACCGGCAGTGCCGTTCTAGGGTAGAGAAGTAGGGGTGAGGCCAAGTTGAAGGATGTGGAGAGGGTGCATGAGGTTCAAAGACAGGGTGAGGCTCAGGAATCCTCTAAGAATTTACTTACACCTTGGCTGGCCCAGGTCTCAAATTCTCTCATTCATCTATCTGACTGAAAGACACTTTGTATAAAGATATTCAGCCCTTTATTCTCAGCTCCAGACGGCACAGGAAATTGCCAATTATATTTCTAGCAGTGCTCTCAGAACTTTTGGTAATATACATTTTCATTTCATAATATTCCTATGTAATGCTGGTTTGGGGAGATAAGCCTGATGCTCCTAAGAACTTATCCTAGTTTAATAACACTTCTAAGAAATATCTTTAATATTTTTCTGAGTAAAAGTAATAAATATGCATAAAATTCAAACAATAGATAAGTGAATAAAATAGAAAATCAAATCACCATAACAGGAGCAGCTGGGGTAGAATAAAGATCAAGGGCAGCTACTGTATACATGATTGATTATTAGAACCAGTGACCTTCTGGTTTTACAGGCTCATTTTTGCAGCTGTGACACAGTGTCTGCCCCCCAATGACTGAGCCAAGATGACTCTTGTATCAAGACAGTCACCTCAAAGTGCCCTGCGTCACCCCCAGGACTGTGCATACCCTGCCCCTGACCTTACCATGCCCAGAAAATCTCTTAAGGGATTTCCAGAACCCCCTAAGAGATCCCTGGGACATAGTTTTTAAAAATACTGGATGAGATATTCTTAAAGTGCCTTTCAGCTATAACATTGAATACAGGGGTGTCGATGTGAATGTGTTTAATGGAAAGTCATAAAATAATGCAATACGACAGAAAGCTATTGGAATGGATACCCATAAGCCAGTTAATGCCTGCCAGCAACTAGTGGGTCCTGCCTTCGTTGATACTTATAATTGCAACATAATACTGTTTTTACTTAACCAATGGCACCTGTCTCCAGGAGAAGCTATTAGCACATTAGGTCTTTATTAAGACTGGCAAAGAAATAAATAATGTCTGCCACTTCTCTTTTGTTTACAAGGTTAATTGTTGTTTAATAGTATTATTTTGATGTGTTAAGAGCTCCTGAGGAATTATATATGCAAACCATTAGACTAAAAACAGACGTCTCAACAATCTATTAATTTGGAAGTTGTTGATAGACTTGAGATATACCTGATGGTAAAGTACTGGGTATTGTGATGATCAAACATTCATTCTGATTTTTTCATTTAAACCAACAGTACTTATTTAGCAATATACCAAGCTACAAACTCTGGGAGGTGTGATGTTCTTGAGAAACATTCGATGTTCTTGATGAGGAAACTATATGCATGTTACATAGATTACTGAATGAGCAGCATTTAGAAGATGCAAAGAGAAAACTACTCCAGCTGGTTGAGCTATATAACCTTTTATACATATTGCTGGACTTGGCTTGCTAAAATTTGTTTAGAAATTTGTTTAAGTCTATTCCATTTGTTTAAGTCACTGTTAATTGGTTACTTTGCTACTTGCTGCCAAATACACCCCAACTTAACTGAGCACAGGTGTCTTTAGACACTACTCCCCTTAAAGTAGGACAGGACCTAAGAGATCATTAATTTCGGTCTCTCTACTCTACCAAAGAGAAGGGTGGAGGCCAGAGAAATGAAAGGATTGGTCCAAACCACAGGCAGAAGCAAAGCCTGGACCAATCAGGGCCCAGGTCACCCAATCTCTTATTTCCATGAGGCTTAGAAAATGGTTTCAGCAGTGCCAGGACTGCCCATTATAGCTTTCCCAGTTTGTACACAACAGCTCAAATCCCAACACACAAATTAGACACACAGGCAGAAAGGGGAAAAAATGATGATGAAGAGGAGGAGGAAGAAGAGGATGACAATGATGGTGGCGATGAATGAGGAGGAGAATGAAAAGAAGAAAACACTCTATTTAATGAAAGCATACATTGGACCAGATGCCGTACAAGCACATCTATTGTGATATTTACAGCATTTCTCTGTGGTAGGTAACACAGTTGTTCTAACTTTGCAGATAAAGAAACAGTGATGCTAAATACCTGA
Source organism: Carollia perspicillata (assembly GCA_004027735.1). Classification (NCBI taxonomy): domain Eukaryota; kingdom Metazoa; phylum Chordata; class Mammalia; order Chiroptera; family Phyllostomidae; genus Carollia; species Carollia perspicillata. Next base: position 8,818 of record PVKM010007444.1, on the reverse strand, counting down.
GGTTGCCCAGTAAGTACTTGGCTAATAGTAAATGTGAAATCCCAGATCTGACTTCAGAGTCTGGATTCCAAACCACAGCACATATAACACTATGGGTGATGCAACTTCTGGAAAATCCTGCCCATCCTCCGAGTCAAACAGGGACTAGACAGGGACACAGAGAGTCCTGGCTGGAGTCGGCTAAGGAAGACTGGAGAAAGGCTCAGATTGCTACAGCAGCCCCAAACGGAGCTTCTGATGTTCTTGCTCTCTGTGGTGCATTCACTTACCAAGACAATCATCGCAAATAGGAATTCCAATGAAGCTCAGAGCAAATTAATTAGCCGTGCAGCAGACACATTAAGACTCTAGGAGCAGTTACCATAGTAGGTAACCTTGCATGTTTTACTAAGTATGGTGCTTTCATTTCAGCTCACGTTGAATAATGAATAATTTTCTCTGCCCCCTGCTACACAAGTGAATGATGACAAGCCCTCTTATAATTCGGTGTTGTTGTATTAATCTGACGGCAGAATATCCACATTTTCCCCTAGGCCATCATCCCCTTATCCTAATGATCTCTTCCTCTTTTCCTCTTTCCCTCCCCCACAAATTCCACCCCATACCTTGAAAGAAAATGGTGCTCTATTCCTGGCTACAGAGGCAGTACGAACTGGCAATGCCCAGCAGAAGCTGGGTGGGAATGAGAGAGTGCTGGATGCCACTGCCATTCCAGGCAACCCAGAGGCAGTGCCGCTACCCAGCAGCCTCAGCGCTCACCTGGATGCACCTTGCCCGAGGCGTCACAACATTGCCTTGGAGGAAGACAGTTCCAACACCCTCCGTGGCTTTCTAGGACCTGCCCTGCTTTCTCAGTCTTTAGAAAAGTTGTATATTTATTTGCTTTCAAGTTTATTTCCCTGCTCTGAATGTAAGCTCCACAATAGCAGGGACTTCGTTTCATTCACTGCTGTGCTGGGGAGACAGCACCTAGAGCAGTGACTGGCACACAGAAGAAATGCCACACCGTTGGCTGAATGGATGAATGAACGCTCTCAGCATCTGCCAGCCCGCCGATTTCACTGCAGTTTTCCTGGCGAGGTGGAGGAGAGAATGAATCCATTCCCATGGAGCAAGGCTTCCACCCAGTCCCCCACTGGACCTCTGTTTTCTGAGGTAACCCCTCCCCTTCTCCCACCCCGTCTCCACAAATGCTCCTCAATTGTCCCAACAATCTGTGAGGCATGTGTCATCAAGACAAAGCTGGATCGCTTTCTTTTGATGGCATGTTCCTCCACCTTAGAAATCTCTTCAGCCAAACACAAAATAAGCCAAACATTAGTAGGGAAGTAACTAAATAAATTATGCTACACTTGTAAGATAAAATACTATACAACCATTCAAAATTCAGCTGATGGGAGAGGGAGAGACAGAGAGAGAATAATGGCCAACACATTGTTTAATGAAAAAAGTAAGGCATTGTACCACACACACAGTATGATTATGTATGTAAAAGAGACATGCACATATATTAATATTCACTTAGTGATCTTTGGAAAGGCACAGAAGAAATTGCTAATGGTGGCTGCCTACAGGAAATAGAACTAGAAAACTGTGTAAAAGCGTGGATAGAGACTACATTTTAGGGATTTTTGGTCCTGTCTGAAGTTTTAGTTTTTTTTGTTTTTTTGTTTTTTGGTGTGTTTGAATTTTATGTACATCAAATAAACATAATTATAAACTAAAGGAAATAAAGAGTGTAGGTGGGCAGGGAAGCAAAGCCATCAGTCAGAATTTACCCAACCAAAACAGGAATACGATGCCTTGGGGTGTCTGCTGAGAACACGGTCTGGAGTCCCCACCCCTGCAAGAGTGAAGCTGCAAAGCATATAACGGTGCCCGCTGATGCCAAGGCCAAGGCAACTCACTGTGCCGACAATTAACTTAAAATGCATTTGCTCGGGAAAGCTATTTAAATGGAACTATGAGGTTGGTTTCAGCAGAACTTTCAGTTCCCCCAGACATTCTTTTCATAGAAAATATTTTTTAATCAGAATAAATTGCCTTCTGTGATAACAATAGAATGTAATGAGTGTTTGGAAACATTATATTTATCAAAGAACTCTCCAATCACATCAACTTGCTTTCTGGGATGTATTTCTTACTGAATTATTTATTATCTGCTGGCCCTGTTGCCTGTATTCACCACTTGTTAATGTGTCCTATAAAATTGTTAGGTCGATTTTTGGGAGTAAGAGAGACAGAGAAAGAGCAAGGATTTTGTTCCAGTGTTGATCCCCGGGAAGGATCCAGCTTGCTCCTCTGAAGGGCACTCTGAACTCTGCTGAGAGGGTGAGGGTGTTGGCTCTCTGCGAGGGAGACCCCATGGCTGCTGATAGTGACTTTCAGTGGCCGACCAACCCTTGATCCCGAGGGAAGCAGGGAGTTAAGTCAGGATCCAAGAAACATTCTCACCTCCCACAAATTTTCCCAGGCCACTCATCTATTCCTATACACACCCTGACACCTATAACTACACCTAAAACTATACCTACACCTCCATCTATTCCCGCACCTACACCTATACCTAACCAGTACCATGATATCTATACCCTTTCCCTTTGACTGAATTGGACAAAAGACTGAGGTGGACTGAACACAGACAAGGGAAAGGGAAGGCTGGTGAATTTCATGCTTGAGAGAAGAAGCGGACGCCTTTCTCCTACAGTGATTTTGCACCATTGGGCACCATCAAGGAGCCCATGGCAGAAAGGGCAGTTCTGTGCTGGTTGCCAAGGAACAAATCAGATTGAATTTTGTACCTCCAAGACAGCGGGAAGGAGAGGGGGGCTGTGATAAGCACTGAAGAGAAAGGCCTGTGCCACTGATTTCTGGACGAGTCAGATGAGACGGCCAGCACGAACGTAGGTGAGTTAAGCCAGGCACACAAGTTTGTTTACTTAGTTATTTATTTAAAAGTGTTTTATGGCATATATGTTCAGATTCCTATCTTCCTAACTGTCTATTTTGCATCTTCCTGGAATTAAAGAAAAATTGCTAATGTAATCAGTAAATTCCTAGATCACTGACAGTTGTCGAGGGTAATTGAACACGAACGCATTTTCATTTAAGAGTTGATTAGCTAATAAAAGGGGTGCCATTTAGAGTTTCAGTCCTCTAATTTAAGGCCTCGACAATCAGTATCAAATCGTTCAGGACAGAACCCACAGAAAGACTAACCCTTATTAGTCTTTCCTACCTAAATGTGAATCAGGACAGTTTAGATCTCCTTTTAAGAACAGCGTTCAATAGGAGGAAGAGGGACAGGACACGGGCCCGAGCGTCTGAGGGAGTTGAAGCAGAGGTGCCACCACAGGATGCGGGAACTTCCCACAGGATGTGGGAAGAAGCAATGGAAAACAGAGTGTAAGCACCAAAGACAGATCTCATCGCTTTTCCCGGGGAGCTGGGCTCCCTGGCGGCAGAGAGCTCTGCCCACTTCACATGCCTCTGTGCTCCGTCCGAGAGCACGGGGGTTCCTGGCATCTCTGCATTCATATTTCTATCGTTAAATCTTTACATAGAGAGTAGCCTCCTCCAGGGGTGTCTGCCCGCTGTTCAAGCTGTGGCTGTTCTTGATGCATTCGTCTAAGTAGCAGCAGAACAGCATCACCTCACTGAGAAGTTTCACAGGAATCACCAGATAGCATCACGTGCACCTGGCCATTTTTTCTCCCTCTTAACCACAGTAATACATGCCTTGAAAATCCTCCTTACCCAATACACATAGAACTCATAGTGGTTTATGAATTCACATTCGTGGCCTGTTATTGCCAATTTCTTGAAGAATCATCCCTAATGTTAAATGTAACTTCATTAAGAAAGCTATTAGTTTATATTCAAGCTGACTCCATAGCCAGAGATCAGACACAGGGAAAATTAAACCTCACCACTGTGGGTTAAAATGCATCCCCCAAATTTATCTGTCGAAGTCCTAACCTCAGGCACTTCAGAGTGTGACTGTATTTGTAAAGAGAATCTTTGCCGGTGATCAAGTGAAATGCAGTGATCAAGTTCAGATGAAGTCATCAGGGTGGTTTCTAATCCAGTGTAACTGTGTCCTTATAAGACTTGCACACAGAGACGGGCACACGCATGTCAGGAGAATGCCGCTTGAATAGGAAGGCAGAGCTCAGGGTGGTGTGTTTACGAGCTAAGAAACAACGAAAGTTAATAGCAAACCACCAAAAGCTGAGACAGGCATGGAACAGATTCTCCCTCACAGTCCTCAGCAGAAACCAACTGTGCCAACCTTTCTCTCAGACTTCATCTCTAACGTCCAGAACTGTGAGGCCGTGAACGTCTGTGTTTAGGTCACCCAGTCCAACCTCCTTTGCTACAGCCGCCCAAGCAAACTAATGTACTAACTTTCAACGCCCTGGCTCAAGATCTGTTGATGTAAACCCTAATATCTAAAAACATTCCTTTCTCTACTTACCCAACCATTTCAGGAATCATCCTTCGGTCAAATAGCTCCAAACAGAGTTGGCTCTTGAGTTTCCAACTGGGGAGATAAAAACTTGAATTTTAGTCTCGGTTGACTATTTGTGTGAACTCGAGCAAGTTATTTGGTTTCGCTCTGCCACAGTTTCCTGATTGTCATATGAGGCGGTTGAACAAAATTTTGATTAGCAAATAGATTCCACCTCTTGCGCCTATTCTGGTTTGTAGCAGCAACGTAGAGTCTCCACCACTCTGTGTGGACCAGATCCCTGCATCTCTGAGCCTGACCCGCTGGCCCTGCCCGTGTCATCAGGTGAGAATCGGGTAATTTAATGACTTATATCCATCCCTTTTGTACACTGTTCCAACGAGCTCTGGGTGAGACTTTACATTCCCACAGAGCAAGCACTTCAGCTTGCCACTCAGGTGCCTTGAGTGAGGAGAAAAAGTGCAATGATCAATCAGCAATGTCCACTGTGGATTCAAGAAGGGAAATTTGCCCCACACGACCTGCGGGTTTGCCCTCCTTGGACTGACTGATCTCTGAGCCCTTCCAAATCTAAAAACTTTACAATTTCTTTCTTCACTGATCCAGGGCTGCTTATTATTGCCCTCATTATCACTTTTAATCACTGCTGCTGCTTTATGCTATTCTCTCCCAAACCATCTGCTCTTTATTTTTCTTTCTTCTCCCTACCTCTTCTCCAACTGTGATGGTTAATTTAATGTGACAACTTGACTGGGCTAAGGGATGCCCAGAGAGCTGGTAAAACATTATTTCTGGGTGTGTCTGTGAGGGTGTTTCCAGAAGAGATTAGCATTTGTACAGGGAGACTGAGCACAATGGATGGCCCTCACCAAGGCGGGTGGGCACTATCCAATCTATTGAAGACCTGAATAGAACAAAAAACAGAGCAAGAGTAAACCACTGCTCTCTGGTTGAGATGAGACATCCATCTTCTTCTGCCCTGGGACACTGGTGCTCCTGTTTTTGGGCCTTTGGACTCCAACCAGGACTTGTACCACTGCCCCCCTGCTGCATTCTCTGGCCTTTGGACTTGGACTGGATTACACTGCCACCTTTCTTGGTTCTCCAGCTTGCATATGGCAAGTCATAGGGACCTCTTGGCTTCCATAATCGTGTGAGGCAAATCAATAAAATAAATCTATATATGTGTGCATATATATATGTATTTGTGGATATATGGGTCTATCCTATCGGTTTTGCTTCTCTGGAGAACCCTAGTACACCCTCCTCTTCCCACTCTCTCACTCCTATGGTTCATGGCTCTGGTGCTGACAGAGTTCTCCGGTACAGCCATCCCCAGCCAATTAAAATGTACTTTTTCTTCTCAGCTGATAAAATGACCAATCACAGGACACTGTCTATGACCTTTCAGCTTAATTTCTTGGCTATTTCCCTCACTGGTTACACTAGTCTCCCCTGGTCGTGCTGGGCAGCTCTGAGCAGTGGATACGGATAAACGGGGGCAATGTGGTGATAGCACAGAGAGCTCTCCCGACACTCAGTGATTGACAGGAGGGAAAAACCACAGCCATGGCTTCTGAAAAGGAGGTGATTGCATTGCAGCAAACAAAGTCCTATTTTTATCTATAGCTTTCCATGTATTATCCTGTTTGATCTTCACAACCTTGTGATGTAGGCAGTACAAGAACTCTATTATTCCCATACGACATTCAGGAATCAAAATCAGAAAAAAAAAAAGTGACTCCATCACACAGAATTAAAACATTTCAGGTTGCGTCATTTCACCAGTCACGCGACAAATTATTTAATGTCACTCATGGAGATGTTATCACATATGAGTAGATCATTTTCATTAACCATCAAGATCCGCTGAATGAGTAGGGTTACACAGCTTGGCCAGGGGTGCATTGACTAAAGGCTACATTTAATGGAGCCTTAAACTGCATCCAAACTGCTTTTTCCCAAAGCAATAGAATGGCTTCTCTCTGAAGCACTCTCTCTCTGAGTGAATCAGTTGGCAATAACTTCAAACTCAGGAGCTCTGCTTGCCTCATCAGGTGTAAATCCGATACATTAGAGAAATAACTAAATTCATTTTGCACATGATTCCAAGTCAGTGGGCCTAGCACGAGGGCCTGTAAGTTACTCCATACTTACCCTGCCCCACCAAGGGTAATGGGCTTCGGGGTTTTCCTTGCTACCCTATGTGTCTAGGGGTCAAACTCCCCATAAATATGCAAACACATTGCCAGCACTTCCACAGAAAGCAACCCATCTTTAATGTTTGTTAGGAAACTAAGGAGACCATACTGAGGTTTATGCTGTGTATAGCTGCCACTTTTTTCAATCCCTGCCAATGGGCTTTTCTGAAATATTAACAAATAGAAATAACAGGTTCTCCTTTAGCCTAAATTTTCCTCTGGACCACATTCTAAGGAATCTACACCAAGAGCTCAAATATAAAAGGCTTGCTGTGAACAGGCATACATCTCCAAGATGAGAATTCAGTATTTCCTCTGCCTCCTGGTTCTGGTGAGACACCCAGCACTAGAGGGAGTTCTGCAGTGGTGAGCGCTGAAAGCTGACCTCAGGAGGTGCAGCTGTGTCCAGGTTTAGACCAAAAACTACAGGTTTGCTCCCTGCGGATCTGCAAAGTATTAGGAAGAAGGAGCAACGCCATCATCCTTCTTTGCTCTTGACAGGTATTACCCAAGTTATCTGCCGAAAGGACAGAGCACAGGTTTCCAATAATTCTTTCAGGTCGAGATAGCACAGAGCTCATTATCAGATTAGAGATGGAAAGCTACCCGGTGGTAGCGGCCGGGCAGGCCTCCCACAGCCCTGAATCACTCTTCCCGAGGCTGTCCACCCACAGGCCTTCACAAGTTTGGTCATCAATCAGGTGTCTAGTGTGTGTGGGGCTCAGATGCTCAGATACTTTTTAGGCCTTATTTTGCCAGACTTTTCATCAGATAAATCATATCTGATCATTCTCTGCTTCTTTAAATCCTCTTTTTTCTCTGTTTGTGTGACACTATACTCTCATGGGTTTTCTCCTACCCCTCTGACGAGCGCTTCCTATATTTCACTGGTACCTTCTCCTCTTACTAATTTCTGAATGCCGGAGTTCCTAACAGTGCATTTCCAGTTCTTGTTTTGTTCTCTACCTACACTTTTTCCTAGGTGATCTCATTCATTTCATCATTTAAAAAATGTTGCCTATCTCCTGCTCATACTGAAATTTTTCTCCACCGAGATCTCTTTTCCAAGCACTATATGTGCTTATTCGATAACTTTTGTGTTATCTTGCCTTAAATATCTCAAAAGCTCTCCACATTTAACAAAATAAAAACTAAAGTCGTGCTCCAAAACAGATCTGAGAATTCCTGTACAGATTTTGATCAAGAAGGACAGACAGTCACATATTCAGGGAGAAACACTTCTATGGATGGTGAGCTAGAGAAATCAGACCAACTTTCTCACTGAGAACAATGAGAAGAACTGGGAAAATAGATCTAATCTGTTTGAGGAAATCAGAGAACTAACATGGTAGTGAAGAATCATTAGGTCAAGATCCAGAAAAAAGAAGAAACCCAGAGAAATGAGCCCCGCTTTGGGGACCACTTTTTTATCCACGGGGAGAGCTTCCAATCGTGCCTAGAGGCAGAGAAACTGAACAAAGCTTTTATCAAACTTACAAGGCAAGGGGACAAAAGTGAGAGTTTAGGGTCTTCCAAAGATGGAAACCCTCATTAACTCCCAGGCTTTGGTTTGGGACCCCATATTAGTCAGGGTTCTCCAGAGTAACAGAACAAATATAATGTGTATGTATATTTACATGTGTGTATATGTGTGTATACATAGAAATGAGAAAGGACAAAATAATAAAGATAAGAACATATATTAATGAAAAGAAAACAGACACAAAATAGAGGAGATCTCCCCCAAAACTAGTTTGTTTAAAAGACTATTATAGTGATAAACTCCTATCACTGCACATTCTACAAGGATTGAAAGGATAATAAATGTATTGTTTTAAAAAGCTGCATGCAATAATTTGAAATTTTAAATGAATTGGATATATCCCATAAAACCCACACACATAACCTAGCAAAACCAAAATAAATTTAAAAATTAATTTCTTGTTCAAAATCTTTCCCACAGAGAAAACTATCAGCATTGATGGCTTCATTGTGAATTCTACAAAATATTTCAAGAAGAAGCAATGTCAATATTTTTCACATATTCTTTCAGAGAAGAGAAAGAAAAGATCATTCTTCAAGTCGTTTTTAAAGCACGCATCATCTGGATACCAAAGCTGGACAGGACATCGAAAGAAAGAAACGT
>PVKM010007443.1:0-41490 GCA_004027735.1 Carollia perspicillata | reverse complement strand
AGTTTCAGAATCAAATTGGGATTCAGAACATGCTTACTGCCCAGAAGAGTAAGTGACTTAAGTCATGACTGATCACACAGCCTCACAACGGGGCCACGTCAGTCCCAGCTTCTTCTCCTGCTTATTCTCAGCCCACACTGAGCTGCTTAGAAGAGACACAGAAGAAGAATGCCATCATCAGATAGGAGCACATTGTGTCCAGTGCCAGGCATGGGCCAGAACATCACTAAATACCTCCCTCCAAAACCAGCGGGTCTAGTGAAAATCTCTGGCATTTAGTCTTTGGCACCTCTCATTCTGAACCTGTCCAGATGTGACCACCACCGTTACAATGACCACATTTCTATAGACTATTACATTTACAAATTACTTGACAACTGATTTGATTTGCTCTCTGGAGCAGCAATTCTGAAGGTAGTGAATACTGCTATCCTCACTGCAGATCAGAGAACTGAGTCACCAAAAAAAGGGTAAAATAAGCCAAATGAGATCACACAGCATGCTAGGATAGATTTCCAATCTTTCAAATCTTGCAACACCCTGTTTAGTTGTTTGCTTCATTATCTTGTCCTCCCCTTACCTCCTGCATGTATACGATTGCTTCCAGAAAGTGGCTCACATCATAGTGCTTTTTAAGGTAAATGTAATTGCGATCTGCCCTGTGAGGTAGCTGGTAACACCCTGAGCCTGAAAAGTCACCACAGTTTTTCCAGAGCAGGCGTTAGACCTCGTAACACCTGTCTGCCCTAATCTCTTCATCCGTGCTGCTTTCCACAAGTTGCCACCAGGGACAGTCCCTTCTCAGTGAGGGAAAAATATTTCCGGAACTGTATTCAAGCACTCCATTTTCCTGTCAGAAAGGTAATTGCGACTGGCCAATAAACCGGTTTGAAAACTCATATTTAAATGAGCCGAATTTAAATTTATAAGAGCCTCATTTAACATGCAATTAATTTTATGCCTATAATAAAAAGAGAAAAACCTCCGGTCTTCCTGAGGAATTAAACAGGCTGATAAGGAAATGCCATGCCTCCTGGAAATGAGATAAAATGACTCTTGAACACTGTCATCCTTTCGGTTGTATAATATTATATACAACACATGCTATTTCAGGGAAGTGTTCATTTTACTGAAATTGAATAGATGTTTTCGGAATCCTTACAGGAATGTGTCCAAATGGTTAGGGTTGAAACACAGACTACGGGTTCCAGATTCTGTTTCACGCTCTCACTCTGTCCTTTATATTGCTTCTTTGGTCTTCATAGCTTCCAGTATTTTTGTTTCTCCCCCAAAGAATGGAGAATAATGGAAACGGTAGAGCTCAACTCTCATTAAGGTTCTTGGAACCTTGTTCAGACGAGTGAGATGCTGAGTGATGCCCTCGTGTGCCAACCTTCTTATTCCTATTATAACACACTGTGGGGTTGGAAGTCACATTTCCGATTTATATCACTATTTTTACTGTTGCTGTGCATCTCCATCCCATTAGAAGCCCATTGATAATGTAATCCAACACATGACATTAATTTGCATTTTTCAAGAAGACACTCTTAGGCTGCTTCTTATCTTAAACTTGGCTCTGGATACTGCCACACATGAGTTGCCGTGCAAGAGTATCACTAAGTGTGCGTTTTCCAGTGTGGCAGGAGTACTGGTAGCACCGAGAAAATTCTATCACTTTTCTTTGTTGGGGACAAAATCAGCCTCTCACATGGTTTTACAAGGTTTCAGGGGTCAATTAACACATCACTGTATTCACTGCGTTTTTGAAACTAATCTAATTTTTTTTAAAAGGGAAATTCTTAAACATAACCAAACTTCAGCCCTTTCGCATAGTGCTTCTAATAGTGCTCATATTTGGCCTTTTTCTGACTTTGTCCTGCTTCTGGTCCCAGGGTTGAAGGGCTCCCTCCAGAGGCTGCAGCTCGAGTACGTGGACGTGGTCTTCGCGAACCGGCCCGACAGCAACACCCCCATGGAAGGTGAGTACAGCAATGTGCCACAGGAGTTATTGCTTCTAGCTTGACGGCTTATTCCACTCACAGGAAAAGTGTAATATAGTCAGCCTGATGTGACTGAATGTGAAAAATAAAAACTTTTCCAGCCGATGTCTTTCAGCCTCAGTATTCACCCGCACAGCCAATACTCAGCATTCCGCGTCTTCATTATTTTTTAAAGTAGTTGCAGGCATTGGAACCGTGGCTCCTGCTGGGTACAGTGCTCACTTTTTCCAGGTTCATTTCACTTCTGTGATTCCATCAACAAAAACAATAAAACTAATTGGAAGGGGAGTTTATAGCCCAGCCCTCGTTGTTTGAAGTAAGTCATCTGAGGGGCTTCCTATTTTATGACTCTAGGTCTGATTACTTGCCAGTCTGTGGTAATGAGTGCCAGGTGGGACCATGAGCAGAGGTTTCACAGGAGCTGCTATTCAAAATGAGACTCTTCGTTGCAATTTAGTTTCTGATTCTCAAGGAGCTTCCACAGTTGATTTCCTTTCCATGACAACTGTTTGAAGATAATAGTTTAGGCATCTCCTGTAGAAGCTTTCAGAACATTCCCAAAACAGATTTTCTTCACTTTGTGTTTATTTATGGAACCTACCTAGGATTATTGAGAAAACAGATAACTTGTGAGGATAAACTAAAAAGAATGTCCAAGGCCCTGGCCAGCTAGCTCAGTTGATTAGAGTGTTGTCCTGATACACCACAGTTGCAGGTTCAATCCCCAGTCAAGGTACATACAGGGAACAACCAACGAATGTACAAGTAAGTAGAAGGATAATGTCTCTCTCTCTCTCTCTCTCTCTCTCTCTCTCTCTCTCAAATCAATTTAAAAAAAGAAAAAGAATGCTCTAATTAGTTGAGTTTTACAATCATGGATTATTATTTATCCAAGACAAATAAAAATGAAAATATTTGTGAAGTGGAGGGAGAAAAGGAATGTTCTTGTTATTTGAAGTTGACAATATGACATAGATTTGTACATTTGCAAAGAATTAGGCTAGAGTAATCAACATAAAATTATAGTGAAGATAAATTTGTCCTTGACAATTCAAAAGTAGTTCAGGATATTATAATACACCAGGTTCTATAAAGATTTATTCTTGCTACTGGGCTGTAGAAGTTATAAAAATTTTAATGATCAAAATACATACTGATTTTTCTGCAGGTTGCTTTTCTGACCAATATATAATTCTCTCCTAGAGTTTTCTGCTCTCTTGATTCTGAGTAAATTAGGAGTTTATTATAAAGCAGTATCGGTGTTGGAAATTCATAATAAAAAATTATCCATGGAAATGACACAAAACACATATTTTAATCAGAGCAAAGAATGGGTGTTTGATATAGGAAATTATAAATGTTTTTTGTCTAAGAAGTGGTTATTATAAGGATAATATGATGTCACACTGTTCTCAGTGAAACATGAAAACAGAATGCTAAAGTTTAGGTAAGTGAAAGTGTGAAGTAAAATGGGGTTTACTGGGGGCTGTGAAAGACTGAAGTCGCTTCTCATTTCAAGGCCTTAGCCACTATTTTCCTCTGGAAATGTGTCCTTGGTGATTGTACCATGCACAGGGTAGAAGAGCATCTGGAATTCTTCCGTCTTTTTCCCTCATTTTGCCCATCCTACTCATATCTTTAACTTAAGGGATATAATGTAGTAGTCTCTTATAATTTGCTTTATGTACCTATAGAAGGAGGAAATTCTCAATTGGGAGCCAGACTATATGATACAGATGAGATAATGGTGTCTGTTGTGCAAACACTGTAGAAATTTATCAGAAGGATGCTTTGAATTGTTTTCTTTCTGCTGCAGCATTGTCTAGCCTCTGCTGGAATTTACATTTTCCCTTATTTCCTTGTAGAAAGATTCTAAGTGGAATAGGAAGCTTTTTTGTCACGAGTTCAAGCTCAGAGACCTAATGGAGACTTTGCACTTGTTGAGTAGGTCCATGAGCATGGCTCTGTGGCAATCAGCCGAGTCTGTCAGGCTGCAATGCAGCCTTCTGTCCCCACTCCCATGAGGAGCAGACCCATTCCTAGCTGGCGCATCAGGCTCTGAGTCTTATTCCTCTGGGACGACTTAGCAGGGATACACCACAAGCAATTTCCTCACGTAGGACTGACTCCAGGTTGAATAGCTTCCCTGTGATTTCTCCCTAGCTTTCAGAAAACTTGCTCAAACTTCATGTACCCATTTGTTCCAAGGTGGGCCCAATGGAAATGACAGTTTGATACTTGTCTCTGGAAACTCATTTTCTATATTTTGTCTTTTCTACTTCTCCATACCAGACAAAAGCACTGATCTGGGCAGTAGAGAGAAGAAGAAATAGGAAATAAGAAGAAAATAAGAAATAGACAGGGATTGCCAGGCAGCCTTGTTTGCGTTTGCTCCTCTAAAAATGGAGAGAACGGCGTCTAAGCTGTTGCTTGGTTCCATGCTGTGATTAAGACTCATTTGGGCGGTGATTTTGTAAATCATGTGTGTATATACGTCAGTCGAAGTCGCACTTGTACAGTGGGGTCTAGCTTAGGTGAGGCTGATAATGTTTCTGAAAATAATATAGAAAGTAAATGTTATATATAATCAGAATTACTCTTGAAAACCCTACAGTAATTTTTTAGTCAGTGTTATTCTGTTGAATTAATTATTCAAATTCCTCTCCAAATATAGTAACAAAACCATCACTAGATACTTGTCCACTATTTTTTGTAATAGCTACAAAATTTCTAATATCATTCCCATGGTTTTCTTATTTCAGCAACTCACATTGGCAATTTTAGGCTCCATTGCAACCATTTCTGTCTAATATAAGTGAGGCAACAGTGGCTGGCAAGTGCGTATTGCTGAGTTTTCGTACATTATATCTGCACACATTGGCACTATACTGTATGTGAGTGCCCAGGTATCTATCTTATCGTAGACCCTTAGCACTGGTAGATACGTTCACTGGTTTCAACCATTCCCTGACAACTCCATGGAGCCACGACACAAACCAACTTACAGTTGTGCTGTAACTCCCATTTTAAACCCTGGGGGACCTAATGAGCGAGCCCAGCCCAGCTTTCTAGGGCACTTTTTAAACAACTTTGGTTTAAACTTATGAAAATGCCAATCCCATTCATTTAATGTGCACCGTGAGTGTACGGCCATACCACCCTGAATGCACCCGATCTCACCAATCTCATCTGATGTGCACCATGAAAGGATGTTAATTGGAAATATTTCTAAAATAAAGTAGGATGAGTTTCATCCAGTTTAGACTTATCGTATAGCAACCAATTGAGCCAGAAAAAGATTGGCAATGGCATCTTCTTCACAATGTATTGGCATCATATATTCAATGAGTTATTGCCTTCCCTTCTTCCTTAGAAAACCAGTAGGTAAAAAATGAGTCCTCTGAAAAGAATTCCAGGTGTGCACTCAGTGGAGAAAGGACACTTCACGTGCAGCTCTGTGGGAGACAATTGGACCTTCTACAGCGATGGGAAGATGTTCCGGACAGCAGAGGGGAACTCGTGTCCTTTCTCCCCCTTCCTTGTTTACTTTTTCTGGTTCACCTAGCAGTAAGTCATTTTTCCTTTCACAGCAGCTGCCATCCCATCTGTCTCTGCTACAATGTCTGGCATGGATGGCATGTTTTCCGTCCCAGGGAAAAATCAGCCCGTAGTTTATGTCTTCTTTCTTATGCTGCTGTGTTCTTCCCAAGAGAGCCATGGACAGTTCCTCCTGCTCTGTGATCCTCATCTTCTTAATTCTCTCATTTCCAGAAGTTCTCAACGTGTATTTTAATATCTTTTCTTGAGCTCATTAGACAGAGAAAGTTTGTTCCAACGAGTCATGCCAGACAGGGATAGACAGGCAGCATCTGAGTGTCTGAGAACCTGCACTAGGAGGTTTTTTTTGTTTGTTTGTTTGTTTTTTGGTGCGGGTGGCAGTGGCGGGGGACACTGGTTTTCTGTCATTCCCAAGTGCCAGGCTAATTTCTTCATCAATTCTCTTCTCACTGTTCAAGGAAGGAAGTGACTGAGCATGGTTGTAGGTAGAAAAGGAGGTTATAAACAATGTACCAAAAGAAGAAAACCATTTTAGTTTATATAGCTTTATAAAAATGAAGGAAGGACACCCACTCATTTGTTGATCTGATAGTGTGATGATTTTTCAATTAAATTTTAATTTAAAAGACACTTGGAATTGAGCTTTCTACCTTTTATTTAGAGCATTTTGCTGATGCTAGTTAATCTCAGATATTCCCTGATTCATTAGATATTATGCCCAACCAACTACAGCTCAAATTATTTTTTTCCTGCTAGCAGTCAATGCAGACATAAAACAGCCCAGATGTCCCATTTCCAATAAGAGAGACAAGATGAACGTTAGCTTCATTCCCATAACATCACCATATCAAACAGCCCATTCTTCCCTGACTTCTTTCTCCGCCGTTTCCCAGTGTTACCACGTGCGCTCAGGAGTCTGGGATGCCCCGTGACAGCTCAGCAAATACCAGGAAGTGGCAAACGCTGAGCACCCCAATATTCCTACACTTTTAACATTCCAGAACACTGGATCTAGAAACATAGCAACAACAATAAAATTTTCAGCACAAAAAGTTAATGACCTAAAACCTAGAAATATCATCTAATCACACGGGATCATCCCTTTTGCCTTTACGTGTTTTTACCTTCCCCAAAAGCCACCCTCAACCTGTCATAATAACAACAACAGTATCAGGAAGAAATATCTTGTAAATGGCATATAACAGTCCTGTCTGACAGAAATATTTTGCAAACCATATATGCATTTTAAACTTTTATTAGGTATGTTAAAAAAAGAAAAAGAAGCAGGTGAAACTAATTGTGAAAATATATTTTAATTTAACTCAATATGTTAAAAATATTATTTCAACATGTAATCATTGTAAAAATTATTAATGAGATATTTTAGATTATTCTTTTCATAGTAAGTCTTTTGAAATCTGTTATATATTTCACAATTATAGCACAGTTTAATTTGGATCAGCCACATTTCAACTGCTTAATAGCTACATGTGGCTACGGTATTTGACCACATAAGTCTATGAATTTCATTACCAGACACATAGCAATTGCTCAATAAATTATTTATGGAAGGATGGAGTGGATGAGTGAACAAGTATTTGAGCAACTGAAGAAATGAAACTCCAAAATCAAAGATACAACTTAACTTTTCCTGCTTGAAAACGTATTCTGTTTCCCTAGCATCTGTGACCGCTCTGATATTTATTCTTGTTCAACACATTTCAGGGTGATAGGAAGAAGGACGGCTGCTGGCCAGCAGCCCCGGGACACTCTTGCATTCCATTTCTCTGCATCTGCAGCAGCGGCAGCATCCAGATGCTGGACGCTCCCTAGAAATCTGATGGACATCTGAGTGTGCAGAAGTGAATGGAGGGATGATTCTCTGGCAGCTCAGTTGTCCCCGAGGATTACTATATCAAATTAAAATTATCTAACACATTTCACTTATGACTCTGGCCAGGATGCTCCTGAGGGCCTCTGGTATCTGTCAGACCAATTTAACCTCCTGGCTTGAAAGGCTGAGACAGCTGAGTTTCCAAGAAATTAATTTGGAGAAAATGATTTTCATATTCAAGAAAATGAGCCAAACCCTACCAAGCCTGTAGAAAAAAAAAATGTGTTCCAATTTTATGAACTCAGTTTTGTTTCCATTTTAACTGTGAATTTATCAATAATTTTACTGCTACTTTCAACCGATTCAGCTGATGTTTTATCCTTTACAAAATAGCAAGCCCTATCATAGAGAAATTCTTTCCATCCGTTCTAAGAAATGACACTGGGGGATGGCTGTCATTCATCTCGGGTTCTTTCAGTCTCTGGTGAGGCTTTTTAGAAAATCTCATGTTTCTGTTTATTGGGAGTCTCTTTCTCATTGGAACAATATTTCTGCAAAGTGGACTGGGGGAGGGGCATTTGATGAACACAGCTTCAAAGCCTGGCTTTGCACCTGTTAAACTGTGTACCCAGGGCGAGTCACCATCCTCGATGAGGCTCCATATCCTCAGTTGAAAACGGAGGTAACACATAAAGTGACTTCGGAGTGAGTTAACAGTGTGAGTCCAGCACCTCGCCCACAGCCGGGAACAAACATAGCCCCGTTCTAGAATGCTCCACACAATGCACATGCATATAAAACTCCTGGGCCTCTCCTCAGAGGTAATCACAGGAGAAGTCGAAGGCCCTGAAACTATAACACGATGAAAAGGAAGGTGGCCTAGCTGTGGGCCAACCTGGGTTCTATGGTGAGGCCAAGGAGGAATCAAGGTACAGAGTTAGCAATGGAATTTTTTTAAGATTTTGTTTATTTATTTTTACAGAGAAGGGAATGGAGGGAAAAAGAAAGGGAGAGAAACATCACATGTGAGAGATACATGAATCGGTTGCCTCTCGCACGCCCCCAGCTGGGGACCTGGCCTGCAACCCAGCCATGTGCCCTGACTGGGAATCAAACCCACAGCCTTTCAGTTCGCAGGCTTGTGCTCAATTCACGGAGCCACACCAGCCATGGTAGGAATTTTTTCTAACCTATTTTTTCTCCCTGAAATTCTGTTCTGAAATTCTCCATTCTCCTTAATGTTAATGTAATTAAACATTTCCCAGAGTTAATATATTCAGTCAAAAGGCAATCTTGAGCCTGTGACTTCATTTCCAAGTGTATATCTAGAAAAAACTCAATAATGGGATTCACTATTCAGCCAATTGATATTCATTGAATGTCTGCTATGTGCCTAGCCCTGGGAGAAGCTGAAGCTAATAAATCAGGCAACATCCTGCCCTTATTGAAATCACATTCTGTGGGAGAGACAGAAATTAAATTAGTAAAAGTTAGATTAGACGGTCATAATAGTGTGGAGAAAAAAATCCTGGGAGGATAGAAGTATGGGGGTAGATTTTGGATAGGGTGTCCAAGGGAGATCTAACTGAGAAAGACATAGAGGGAATAGCTTGGCCTCCCCCCAGATAGGAAGGGCAAGACTTTGGAATCAGTCAGACCCCGATTCAAATCATCTTTCTGTTTCTTACTAGTTATGTGATTTTAGCCAAGTTATTTAACTTCTCTTGACCTCAGTTGACTTATCTGTAAGATGCAAGTAATAATATTTGTTCTATGGAGTCAACAGGATTATTTGAGATAATATATACAAGATGGTTAGAATGTTGCTTAGTACATCGTATAAAATTATTCAGAAAGTTTGAGCTATCATTCTTTTGTTGTTACTGCTTGCATGGTCCTGCTGTAAATTTGTCATGTGGGAAGTGACCTTGATGCATTCGTAGCCTCCAAGTCCGTTACCAGATAATCCTAGAGGTTCCAAAACAGAAAGGTTCACATGACAAATTAGGATGCATGAATCACATGTTTTATTCCACCAAGTAAAGAGCACAGTGAGAGAGGGTCAAGGGCGATGAGACGGGGGCAATGAAACAGTTAGGATAGAGTACAAGCAGGTGGAGGCACCCAGCCACCTGAATCTCGGGGCTTCCTGTGTTCATGTGACCTGCTCTCTCTCTCTCAGCCACATTGCCCTTCCCTGTGGTGGCATGGTTATAACGGTCAGAGTTGAGGCTTGAGCAAGAAAGTTCAGCAGACAGAAGGTGCCTGGGTCAAAAGTATACTTGCTGTACTGGAAAGCCTCAGGGACAGATTCACCTGGCCATCAGCCACAGCTCACCTGTAGTTAGCCAGATGCACAGCTATGGACTCAGCATTTCTCGTGCACAGAATTTTTGAGGACAGAATGGGCTCACCCATGAGTGGCTGATTTAAGACCTCATTTGAGTCCTCACATATTTCATGTGTACTCAGTGTACCTCAACTATTTGGTGTTGTACGCATATGGATACACTGTGAATACCACATCTTTTCATTCTTCCTTCTCTATGCTCAGCACGCACATTCCCTACTTTGTCTAAAGCTGCCGTGACTCAAAGGATCCTGATCCCCTTCACTTTACCACACACATCGTGTGACTTCTGCCCGTGTCTCACAAGCTGGTTGTTCCTTTATCCAGTTTCATTTATCCTCCGTCTGTGTTTGTCTCTTACTTTCTTAAGCAGAACTGAATACAGTAACACAGCAAAGACACATTACGGAGTTTACCACTCTTAGTGGATGACTTGCTGCCTCAGATTTGCAGTCTTCTAAGGCCACTGAGACATGTTCCACAGTTGACAGAGGGCCCCAAAGTTCTGAGCGTGGAGCGCTCCAGTATGCGTCTGTCAGGAGCAAAGCCCTGGTTGGCGAGTACCTTTCCCATCTGAGTTCCACGGAGAGGTGGGAGCTTTAGAACACCTGCCTCTGCTGCAGCGTGCCGAGGAGTTAGGAGTGCCAAGGCTGTGGAAACTACGTGATGGGCTGGCTTTAGAGAAAACTGTGTTCCCGATAATAATTTGTCATCATCTGGTGCTATGTTTTGTGCTTTCTTTGGAACTCAAAGATTCCCAACCTCCTTCCATCAAGTCCTCGTCTGAAGGGAGGATCTGGAAGAAGAATATGCCTATATTCTATACAATGTAGCTATTTCCTCTATTCTCCCCGCACCCCCTTTTCCTTTCTTCAACAGTGAAGGCAGACGAGACTCAACCCCTGTCATTAGTAAGACACAAAGGAGAAACCAGGTGGGCCACATATCTGGGGGCCTGTGGGGCCTCTTCGTCACGACTCTGTGGGTCTCCGCAAGCTCAGAAAGGGTGGGGTCTTTCTTCCTTAAGGAACTTTTAGTTAAGGGGAAAAAAAGAGACGGAGAGACAATGAAGATGGCCTCTGCTCACCCCAGCTGTTAGAGGAAACAGAACAGCTTAATATTCTGTGCTGTGGGTTTGTGACTCACGCGCACTTCCTTCTGTGGGAGTTGTCATCTCCCTGGAGGATCGCTGGAGTTGTGACAAGATTTACTTCCATATTCTGAGAGGATGTTGACTCAGTCTCAGGAGAATTCACTTTTATATTCATCTTCGTAAGTTCCTCATTATGCTGCAGCTGATCTGCAATGACGCAGGTAGGACTCAGAGACTAGCATTATCTAGCTCTCCAGGCCAGGCAGGAGGGATTACAGACCTGAGCAGCCTGCCACTTTGGGGCCGGCATCTCAGGGCTTACCAGCACGCTGACTCAATGGGGCGAGCAGAGCCACCCGTGCCATTGCTAATCTGGAATTCCCAGGTGAATAAATGCCCTTAAGTCTCTCACTTACTTTCTGTATAAAATGAATAAGAGAGTAAATGGTTTTGTTAAACCTTTCCTGGGTGTTTAATATGTGTAATTTTTTAAAAAATTGAGAGTCTGCAATCAGAGGGCAAGGGTGATAGTTTTAGGTGTGCAAGCTTGGCTGAGGTACTCAGACTTGCTGTTGCACAGTTTTTTATTTGGAAAATGCGAAGAATACAAATATTACCTTCTCTGGCTATTTCCAAGATTGTTGTAAATATAACATGAGATCATATAAGTGAAAATGTGTTATACATTGTAATGCCCCCTACATACATATTAAGGTTGAAATTGTCATTACATATGTGTACACTTTTAGGAATTGATATACATAGTAAGATGAATAGTCAAAGTTTCAACCCAGCACCAAGACCCACATGAAATACAATTTCAGAGAGAGATGCCCAGGGTCCATTTGTATACTAGCAAAGGAAATGGGCAAGGCCTGGGTCCATGTCTCTTTCTTCTCCCAGCTTTTTTTTTTTTTGGAAAATTAAAGCCTACAGAAAATTTGAAAAAAATAAACATACAATACTATTCATGTAGATTTACCAGACTATGCTGTATCTGCCTCCATTTTTCCCTTTTGCTTTCTCTCTAATGGCATTCACCCATACTTTCTCCTGTCCCCTGATAATGAATCATTCTTCTATATAACCATAACACAATCATCACACCCCAGAACTTTAACACTTGATATACCGCTATTATATAATATACCAGCCCTGTTCAAATTTCCTAAAATGGCTTCTATAGGATTTTTTTAGGGTTTTTTTGTTGGTGGTGGTGGTGGTAGTGGTGGTGAATCAAGGAGGCAGATCGTGATTTAACTAAGAATCCCACATTGTATTTAGTTATTACACCTTCTTTCATCTCTCAGTCTAAAATCGTTCCTCCACCTTCTTTTCTCTTTAATGACATCGACATTTAAAAAAATCGAAGCCAGTGCTTTGGAGGGTATCTCTTAGTGTGGATTTGTCTAACTGTTTTCTCATGACTAGATTAAGATTAAACATTTTTGCCAAGAAGACTATAAAGGTGATGCTGGGCTCCTCTCAGTGTGTCCCTCGGAGGGCCCAGGAGTCACTGAGTCTCATTATTGGTCATGTTAAGGTTGACCACTCAGTTAAGAAGACTTCTCCTAGCTTTCTCCACCATGATGGTTCCTCTTTGACCTAGTTATTAAAATAACATGGGGCGGGG
This sequence comes from Carollia perspicillata, assembly GCA_004027735.1. Taxonomy (NCBI): domain Eukaryota; kingdom Metazoa; phylum Chordata; class Mammalia; order Chiroptera; family Phyllostomidae; genus Carollia; species Carollia perspicillata. The sequence goes on along the minus strand of PVKM010007443.1, from coordinate 29,019 downwards.
TTCTTTGAGACCAGGTGAATAGCCTGGTCCCTCACAATCCAGTTTTAGCATCCACCGAGGATCCCTGTCCACACCAATTATTACAACGGGGACCACAACCCCTAGCCCTCTGTGAGTGAGCATCCTTCTGTAAAGGTGAGCTTTCCTTTCTCCTCCTCCCGTACTCTCAGCTCTGTGATTCTGAAGCCTCCTTGCTTGCTTGAAGAATGAAAAAGTTTGGACAGAGGAGGAGAGAATCTAGTAAGAGGATCTAAGCGATGACGGCTCAGTCAGGGATAGCTGTGGAACTGTAACAGTGGTTGAGTTTGGATACATATTATTGAAAGGAGAGCCAGCGGAAGTTCCTGATGAGTTGGATGTGGGTGTAGGAGACAGAGAGGCATAAAGACTGACTCCAAGGATTTAGTCCTGAGTCACCAGAAGCATGGAGTTGCCATAACTGAGATGGGGAACACCATAGGCGGAGCTGGTTTGTGGGAGAGATCAGGAGTCTGGTTTAGTCATGATGAGTTTGAAATGGGGCATTCATTAGACATCCAGTTGAAGATGTTTAGTAGGCACCTGGACAAAGAAACTCAGAAGACAGACAGAAATTTAAATCTGAGGGTCGTTTGCAAGTCAATGATATTTGAAGCATTTAGAGAATACCTAAAATCACACAGAGGAAAAACAGAAAGAAAGAAAAAAAGACATAGAAATAAAGGGCCAAAAACTGAGCCCTGAGCTTCCCCAACATCAAAAGATTGGGAGGAGGGAGAGAAGAGTTTGGTGCCCAAGGAACAGGTAAATAAAACACAAGAAGGAAGTAGTCAATGTAGCAAATGCTGCTAATGGGCCAAGTTAGATGAGGACTGAGAATTGCTCATTGGTGTTAGCAGTGCAGAGATCACCAATAACCTCGACAACAGCAGTTCCGATGAACTGGGGGTGGGCAAGGGAGTAAAAGCCACCGAGTCTCTGAGTCTCGGTTTTGTCATTTGGAAAACAACAAAGAAACCTCCTGATTTAGGATGACAAAGCAAAATATCTCTGCCCCCTTTTAAAAAAATTTTAAAACTCACCCAATAAATAGCATAAGGGGCAAAGAACTAAATAAAAACTTCCTTATAAAAGTAGCAGGCAACTCAAAATCTGGACCAATATATTTGAAAGTGGAAAAGGGATGGAGAAATTGTAAATGACTTAGCAGAACTGAAAAGATGTATTGAAAGTGTCCACAAGTGAGAAGCAAGTTAATCTGTACCACACAACCTGAGAACGGTGAAGTCACAAGAGGCACCAAAGTCGCTGAAGACGGGGGTGAGGTGGGAACTAGAAACTAGGTAGTTATTCAAGACCATACAGAGCGATTAAAGCCCCATGTCCCCATATCTGTAGGCAGGGTCCTGCCTTTCTTCTCCAATGAAGGAGGCAAGAGGTACTTTGACCAGAGAATTTCACTGAAAAGTTCTAGTCTAAAGGATACCAGACACAGGAAGGTGGGGCCAGGCTTAAAAAAAAAAGGATTATTAGACCCCAGATTCTTCCTCTCACTTACCTCCAGGTTACTAACCATGTACTTCTCCTGTACAAAGATAAGAGAACATTTCTCTGGAGAAAATGGACTATCCCCCCCCCAAAAAAAAAATCTAACAAATACTGACACTGCTATGAAAGAAAACCTCAGTGGGACAAAGTGGCAAGTCCCCTAATTCCTCTAGTTGAGAAGTGCCATCCAATCACAATTTTAGTGCTTTACTCTTAAACAAAAACCCAAGAATCAAGTGACATTCAAAGAAAACCTCTAATATTAAAAAAATTAATAACTCAATAGAAGAAAGCAGAATAATGCAGGAGGATATAGAAAATTTCAAAGAAGTTCTAATTAATATACTTGGTGAGAAAAGAGAAGATATTGCATCAATGGAACAAGAACAGTATAAAAGAGAATGCAAGAGCAACATAGAACTAGAAAAAATGTTAGAAGTTATAAAATATAATAGTTAAAATTTTTAAGACGTCAATAAAGACATGAATATTGAAGTTGAGGAAGATTCCAAAAGTAGGGAGAAAAAGGCACAGACAATAAGGGTGAAAAGATAAGAAAATGAAAGTTCTTTCCAGAAGGTCCAATATCAATTCAACTAAAAGATTTCTAGGGAGAACGGAAAAGATAGAGAAGAGGTGATTTAAAAAAATACAAGAAAATCTCCTGATTCGAAGAATATGAGTCGCCAGATTGAAAGGCCCACCAAGTATCCAGGACAATGAACGAAGACCTATACAAAGGAATATTATAGCGAAATTTCATAACTGAAAAGATAAAGAAAAGCATCCTAAAATATTCCAGGGATTTAATAATGGACACCCATTAAGTCTGAAGAATAGAGATGGCCCAATGGTTTCTGACAGCAAAATGGACAACCAGAATGCCATGGGGCAAGTCTTCAGAACTCCAAGCCAAAAGATGGTGGGCAGGCTACCAACCATGGGTGAGCAAATAATAACGTTCTGCTTTCCTGTCTCCCCAGCACAATTCCTCAGAAGCTACTGAAAACGTGCTCCGCCAAAATGAGAGCATAAACCACACAGGGGAAGCCATGGATCTAACTCATTAAAGGGAGGAGGAGACTCCCCAGGATGAGGGGGAAGTAGGGTGTGGGAGGACGGCGGGCTCTAGACGGGGTGTTGCCAGAAAAGAAAAGTAGGAACTGAGTTCCTCACAAGCTTGACCATGTGGAAAACTATATTCAGAGACATTTGCTCGAAACATGGGAAATCTAACTATAGCTCCAAATAAAGCTAAGTGCATATAGCAATTGTCAACTAAAAGAAAAAAGAAAAGTTATACAAGAAAGCAAATGCAGTCATCATAAACTACTTAGCTCAGCAGTGGACACTAAGTACACAGTCATTGTAATGAAAACAGAATATGAATTTATTCCTAAACCGAGATGGGAATATATTGAAAAAATAGTGAACCTAGAAGGATGCATGCGTGGAAGCTAAAACTCACTTCCGGAATGGTAGATAATGTCTAAAAACTCTGGGCCATGATAGCAATACATTAATGCCGAGAAATGGAGAGACTGATTCCGGAATGAACACTTACGTGTGTTGCAAGCAGTTTCCTCTGGCGGCAGGCAGAGTCAAAAGACTACTACTGCTCTTTGTTACAAGCCTTTTAGTTTTGACTCTTCAAACAACGTGCTTGTGTTCCTTTGACAAAACTGAAGATTAAAACAGTAACCACACACGTACACACACACACATGAGGTAAAAATGCCAGTAGCATTGAGTTGTCAGTATTAACTATGATCTCATGGCTGGTTGAAGCCCAGAGACATTCCTTGAGGCTTAGAAACACACACACAGTCAAGGCTAGTTTCCCTCCCCTAGATTCCACCAGCAGAAGCCAGCCCACTTCTCACACATCCCCACAGAAGCAGGCCAGCACCGGAGACCTCCCCGCCGTTCCCTAAACAGGCCTCACTGAGCCCCACACTTTTCCTCAGTGGCTTCCAAAGCAGGCTGACAACCCATTGCAGAATGAGAAGAAAGCATCATTTCCACTTATTTTATGTCTCCTTCTTTTTAGAGAGTAATAACAGAGGAGCACCACGTGGTCACACACACACCGGGCAGTTGCCAGCACGAAGAGCGTGACCCAGGAAACAGGAAAGGGTTCCTTTGTTTCCCAAAGCAGCTCTGCAGTTAGCATTTTGTTCCTTCCACGGAAGCTGTCCTGCTCCATCAGCGCGTCCCAGTCCACTCCGCGAGGCCCGAGCCTGCCTATTTCTGGCTCGCTCAAGTGTTTTCTGGGGCTGCGAGCAGACTAGAGCTAGACTGCTTGCCTTCAAACCGCAGCTCGAGCACTCACTAAGCTGGGTCACCTTAAATAATGTACTCACCTTAGCTGTGCCTCAGTTTCCTCATGTGCAAAATGACAACAACAATAATAATAGACCTATTTGATAAGATCGTTATGAGGACTAAATGAGTCATTATATGTAAAGTGTCTAGAAACAGGCCAAGTATAAGTGCTATATTAGTGTAAGCTGCCCTTACGAATACTGCAGAACAGTGGTTTTTAACCTTTTTCATCTCATAGCACGCATAAATTAATTATTGAAATTCTGAGGCACACCAAAAAATATATTTTTTGCTGATTTGACAAAATAATAGGTATGACTTTGATTCGTCCACACTGGACGGCTATTGTGTTGACTGTTGTCATTTTTTAACTTGACAATTGAAGGGAAAAGAGGTCAGTGGCCCTGACTAATCAAGTTTTGCAGGTTTTAAAATTCTTGCAGCACACCAGTTGAAAATCACTTTTCCAGAAGACAGAAGACCCTAGTATTACATGAGGGAGCCTCATGAAAATCCACAAAAGTTTCGGACATAAAGGATTAGGCCACACGAGGGTTCTGTGTCTCATTCAAGACCAGTCCTGGAGAGGGACTATTCATTGCACTTTTCCAGTCCCTCCCCGTTCGGCTGCTCTGTGCGTTCCAGGTGTGCGTTTCTCCTGAAACACAGGGGAGGAGATGCTCTGTGTGTGGGGGAGGCGGCCAGGGGAGGAGGAGGGGAGTGAACATGGGGCATTTTCCTTCCATGTCAGTTTTACTCGAAGATCTGTACAGAAAAAAAAAAGGTATTTTTGTTTTAAGGGAAATGCTTTATTATGGTGTAGAGTCAAAATGCACATAAATTTTTACACCAAAGTCAAGGTGGTCTAATACTTTTCTTTTGTGGCGCTTTAGTGGATCACGCAGTAGAGCTATTTAGGAAGCACTACCTTCTGTGAAAACCCTTGCTAAACCCTCCCTTAGCGGAAGATCCTAATGGAGGCAATAAGGAGAAACAGACATCTTTGGGTGGGGGATGGAGAAGAACCTCAGAAATAGGGAAGCAAGCCCCAAAGAAAGAGCTGAAGGGTTCCAGACACAAGCAGACAGCGTGTGGAACAGGGCGTAGATGCGAAGAGGAGAACAGGGGGCCTCCCGGGGCACAGCCAGCCAGGGGGACGGGCCGCCTCCGCGGCAGTGGCTCTTGCAGTGAAAGTTGGGCCATTCCTGGGCCTGCCTTACATTTTAACATGCGGAGCCGTAGGTGCCTCGTTTTAAAATATTGGCAAAGTTGGTATTTCCTCTGTACCAGGTAGTTCACCGTCCAAAAGCTGAGAAAATCATCCATTCCACGTTGTCAAGTTCAAAGGTTGCCTTTCAGTGAGTTACCAGACACCTCACAAACACAGGTAAGCTCCGAAGAGCCCAGACGGATCTGAGGCAGCCAGGAAGCTGCCTCTGCTGGAAGGGCCGAGTTTTTAATAGAATTAAGATGAAGATAGCATCTCCTTCCAGACGTCTCCCCTGGTAGGACCAGCCAGAAAGGCCAGCTCTACACTTTTAAAGAACCAGTAAAGATTGCTTCCTGTTACAGCATGAAACTAGATTTGCCAGTAGAAAATCTCATTAGGATAAATATTTTTTTCCTCTTATCAATCCTCTGCCAAGTTGCCTGCTTTAATCTTTCACCCACAAGATAGAATTCCTTTTAAAATAAGGTTAAAAGCCTGTCCCAAGCAGCTGATATACACAGCCAGTTATATAAATTAAAAACAGCTGCAGACTGGATAATAGAGTAAGAAGCTACACGAGTAAGATTCCACATTGGCCTGTCTGACCATTAGATGACCTTCACGCAGCATAGAAGACCAGAAATTCAGGGCTTGAGTCAGATATCTACAACGCAATGACAGATGTTCCCAAGTGTAAAAATAATTGTTCTACTAATGATGGATATAGAAATATTGGGTGCCATGTAGAACTTGCAGGGTTAGCTTAAATTTATTTTTTAGTATCTCAGTGAACATTCAGAGAACTATTCCTTGAGGAGTTTTGCACAATACATTCCCTTTCACACACCCAAAGGCTTATTTCCTCAGCTGATGGAGATAGTCTAACCCTCTCCATTCTTTAAATACCAAAATCAAAAGGGTGGGCATGAAATCTAGAAATAAGGATGAAGAGGAAGGGAAAAGCATGTGCTGTTTCATTTTGTCTGAGCATGAGGGTTGATGGGTGAGGCTGTTTTAGAGGAGAAGGGAAAACCTAGCTTCATCAAGTTCATCACCTCTCTGAGCCTCCAGTTCTTCAAATGTAAAATGAAAATATAATAAAACTACCTCATTGGGCTGTAGTAAAGCTTCAATGTAATCATATTGATAAAACACCCAGCACAGAGCCCAGCACACAGTAGGCACTAGTAGAGTTAGCTGTCTCCCTGTCCTTCTGTTGTGGGTGTGCCCAGCCAGACCCAGTCTGAGCACAGAGGACATTGTTGGCTGTCAGCCCAGAAGTCTCCTGTCCCCTCTCAGGTACCCAGATATTCATGTGGGTGATGATGCTCCCCCCAGACTGCCAGCTGACTCAGAGGAAGGCCACTCCCTCCCTCCTTGCTGGACCTCAGTTCCAAGGTGAGTTTTGGGTTGTGTTAAGCCCATCAGCCCATTCTTCCCTTGGCCAGAGTCACTGGCTCATGTGACCACAATAGCCCAATCAGAGTGAATGTCAGGAGCTGAGGCAAAAGAGCCCTGGACAGGGATGGACAAGAAAGCAGGTGGCCACAGAAGTTACTGATAGCCACCTTGATGCCACAGTGGAATCCAGCCTGGGGAGAGCAGAACACAGAGTAGGGAGAAGGTGGTCCTCAGTGGCTTGGAACAACCAATTCTGAAGCGTGTATTACAGCCTCTGCATTTCCAGTGACAAAAGCCAATACGTCTCTTTTATAATTTAAGGACTTTTAACTGAGTTTTCAATAACTCTTTCCACTAAAAAAACAACAATAACAACCCAATTGATATACCAAGAAGTCTGAGACATCCTCATTTCTAAGAAAAACTGCAGCCCAAAGTGCAAGAAAATCACAAAATGATTCTCAAAGATATCATCTTTAGATCTGTGATTCAGAGTCCGGCAGAAGTAAGGCCTGCTTGAGTGTGGTTGGCAGGGTAATAACGTGGGTGTAATAATTCATAGTTTCAATTTAAGCATTTCACCGAATATGTCACATCGTGTGCTTGGGTATGATATTGTTCTGTGACAGAATTACATGCTTATCATTTTGGAATAAAGGGGGGGGCATTATTTGTGCCAGACTCTGTAAATAAGGGGTATTTATAATTTCTATCATATCTTTCTATGTGTTATTGACAGGTTTTATTATCTACACCAGAGTTCCTTTCACCATCATTGTTTCTGATATACATAAGAAAAGTTTCACTCAGCTTAATCTGCACAGCAGGTCAATTTCCTTATTTGTCTCAGCATGCATTCTGTAAATTATTCATCCTGGTATATTCACTAAGGAAAATCAGGTTATTCAAAATCAGGTGTTCATGGGAATGTCATCTATGGCAAAGCAGAACAACTGGTAACCCTTGCTTTGGGAGTTTTCTGCGTAGTCCTTGCTGGAGACAGTGCTTTCGTTTCCACCAGATTCTATGTTGAAACCTAATACCCGATGTGATGCTATTAGGAGGTGGGGCCTTTGGTGAGTGACCAGGTCATGTGGGCGGAGCCTTCATGACTGACATTAGTGCAGTTATAAAAAGAGACCCCAGAGTGTCCCCTCACCCCTTCCACCATGTGAGGACGAAATGAGAAGCTGTCTGTGAACTAGGAAGAGGCTCTCACCAGACACTGAATCTGCCCGCACCTTGATCTTGGATTTCCCAGCCTCTAGACTAAGAAATTAATATTTATTGTTTGTCACCTGGTATTTTTGTTATATTTTGTTGAAGCAGCCTAAACACATAAAAACAGCCATAGTCTGTGATAAAATTTGCGGGCTTGATTGCCAAGAGCAACACTTCAAAAGTTTTAGAAGGAAAGAAAATCCTTTTACAAATACTAATTTTTCATTTGTGTCAGAGAGATATCTCATTTCAGGAGAAGACCTATGTTTAAGCTATTAAAAAATCCTTTTTAAAGGATTGACCAGTAACACTGTCACAGGAAACCCCAGGATGCTAACACACATTCCTACAACACACTGATGACACAGCTTCCAGCTTCACAGGTGAAGAGATAAGTCAGCTATCTAAGAAATTTGCCCTGGAATTCCAGTTCACTTAGATCTGTTTGCTTATTCACGTTTCTTTGTTTGTTGCCTTGCTCCAGACAAAATTTAAGGCAACAGGGTTTTCACTTACTCTCATTTTGGATGTCTCTAAATTAAATAGAATTTATTCTGCTGTCCATGAATCTTACAGCATCTGGCCTCTGGAGGGAGAGGACTGTATTCTATACTCACCATGAATGCTGCCTCTCTTCCATCAGGACAGAAACGGTCCAACTGTCATTTAATTGCTACCATTTAGTATTAACCAAACATAGGAATGACAAACTGATGTTTCGGAATCACCAGGTTTTAGTAGGAAGTAGTGGGGAATATGTTTACATTATGTTGAAGGACAAGGTGTGATTTTATGATCTATATTCTACATAATTATTTGGAGCATCAGCCAGCAGTAGTTGGTCTGGTGAGCTGTTGGTCTAGGTGAGCTGTCGGATGTCATGCTAGGAAGATTATAAGAAATGAGGAGGAGAGAGTAGTTTTGAAAGATAAGAAAACTGTGTCATTGCCTTAGTCAAGTCCCTTGGCCACTCTTATCGAAATGTGTAGTGAATGATTGCTCCCTTGCTAGGACTAAAGACACCTGCATGATGGAGGAAGAAGTATTAAAAGTGTACAGCCTCCCACAGCTTCCCCCTTTGTAGGGAGAGCTGAACAAGGACTGAGCAGGGTCCCTAGAATGGCCTGGGTGCATGTCCAGAAGTCATGGCAAGTTCAGGCTCCTATTGGAGGGAGCTGCTCTTATTTGCAGGTTCTGCCAATGGGATTTTCTGGAGTTTTATTCAATTTGAGATGAGGTGAAAGATGGAGGGGGAGGGAGCCTTTGTGGGGAGGTAGGGAAGTGCCACAGATTCAGACAAGTCTGATTAAACTGTCTCTCCACCTTAGGGGAACTTACCAGCCACTGTTTTTGTTCAGGGCCTTTGGACTTGGGGTAAAAGTGAGACTAAAAGTGTCCCATTTCAATAATGTGATGATACTAGTCCTCGATTTGGAAACATCAAAGGCTCAGTTCAAACTGTCTAGGGTCAGGGAAAACCAGTATGTGGCAGAGCAGAGAGGTAGAGGACCACGTGCCTTTGGGGGCGGGGATCTCTCAGGGTAGCTGCAGGGTGAGGACAGTGCATTGTCCTTGGAGACATATAGCTCCACGTGTGTCCCTTTGAGTCTCTTGCATCTGGGCTGTTCTGAGACAGAATCACTTTGACCGACACCCTGACCCAGAAAGCTATTCCTTGTAAAGGCACACCTTGTAAAGATCAGTCACTCTTTCTCTAGGCTTCACCAGGTCCGACACAGACACAGGCGCCTTTTGGCTCTCTTTTTCAAAGTGTCATCAGTTTGAGATCTTTCCTCGTGGAAGCAAAAAAGATAGGTCACATTTCTTGTCAAATGCATCATGAACTATGGTCATGGGCATATTACATGCAAAGGGGTAGATGTAACCACAGGCATCACACGTTCACAGATACACAGCGGGATCGATTACGTAAACGCTCTGTTAGTTTTCTGTCCCCAGCCCACCTTCTCCCACAGTGTAATTTCCAAATGACCAATCACAGAACTGCAGAGCTAGAAGTGACACTGTCTCCTGAGAACTTGCCCAGATGCCTATCTTTCTGAGCCTCAGCTTCTTCATCAGTAAAGTGGGGGTTAAAATATAACCCACCTAAAGAGTTATATAAAGATTTCTTATGGGCTCCATTAATGTCAATCTGCTCATTTGTGTTGAAGAAACTGAGATCCAGGAAGGTTGAACACTGTGCCCAAGTTAGTGACAATGATGGGACATAAATGTCTCCTAAATCCTGGCATGCACTCTGCAAGGTAAATGAAGCCAGGCTTTCCTTGGACACTCAGCAAGCCTGTAAGGCTAACCGTGGCGTCGCTTCCTTTATGGGTATGAGTGTCATTCCTGCAAGAAAGGATTGCCCTCTATCTCCAGACCCTCAGCTGGGCACTGAGGGAGGATTCTCCAAAGGCAAGATGAGAAAGGACTGATAAAGAACCAAGAAGAAACCTCTAAGCCCCAAAGAGGCTCCATTAGAAACCAGCACCACCACAAGTGCCTGAAATTAATAAACAAGTCAAGTTTAGATATATAACGGACAAACAGCTGGTTTGGAGTGAAACTTGTGCCCAGGTCCAGACCTGTTTTTTTTTTATCAGTGTTCGCAATTCCTCTGATGAAACCGAGCCTCCGGGTTCTGCCAGTGCCCCAGCCGCCACCGCTCCTCTCAGGAAAGAAGGTCTGATAGCAGTGAGGCTGAACCGTGTCAGTGACACGGCCAACAGTCAACGGTTTTTGACCTCTAAAATGGGCAATTTCATTTGGTTAAACCTAATATTTGTGAATTAATCTATAACATGTTAGTGCTTTAAAGTGATGCTATTGCTTGTTAGGGACCCTTTTTTCTTCTTTATTTTTTAGATTATAAAAGTATAATAACACACATTTATAGAAACTTAGAAAAATAGGACAAAATCACATCGTTCCACTATATAGTTCAATTATTTTGTGTACCCGATCTCAGCATTTTGTAACTATATTTGAAGTAGTTATAATTATTAATAATAGTCAAGCTTTTAAGTATGCCTTAAAATAAGGAATGCCTAGCCTGTATTTCCTCTTCTACAGTGAGAGGAAACTGTACTGAAATGTGGCTAATGTTTCTTTCATTTTTATTATTTCGCATCTTCGTGGCCAGGTGAACTCGAGTACATTTTACCAAAGCACTAATTTCTGCACATTACCTTCAGTCCTTGGGGCTCACGCAGGGTAACTGTCCACTTTCGACCTCCGAGGTTCTAGGGAGCGTTTCCCGTGAACAGAGTTTTAATGGGGGCAACCATTTTTGGCATGAGGGACAATTAAAAAATGTTTATCGATAAATTGTTTTCACTTAAAATAAAGTTTTATTAAGGGCTTTAGCTCAAAATACATATTTTACAATATCGATGACCTACATTACTGAAAGGACAATGCCAACTTTTTTTTTGGGGGGGGGGGATAACTAAAGTGTGAGAATCTGAGTCTGTTTGAGAAGAAACAAGAAACAACCAGAGCCACGCACGTCCTGCTTCCTCGTCACTCAGTTTGTGTCACTCTTAGATTCACAGATTAGTCTACACACCTCATCTCGGGTCCAGCTTTGCAAGGATTCCTCAGGATCGATATCACACTCACGTTACAGTTGGGGAAATGGGAGCTTCAGAGGCAAAACCGACTTGTGGCGTGTGTGGATGGCCAGCTACGTACGTGCTGGGACGCAGGGAATAGGAGTGAGAGCTGCCTGCAGCCTGCAGACTGAAGGATGGCAATGACCATTTCACCCTGGGAGGGAGTGCGCGCGCAGGGAAGATTTAACACAGGTTTGGGGGTTTATTTGTTTTTTTTTTTTTTCTTAAAGTGTAGACAGCATTTCTCAGACTTTGAGATTTGGGAGCTAATGAAAATAATACAAAGGCTCAGGCTCATTGAAGAGGGCCAGGACCTGCACCTCTGTATGTTCATCACCTTCCTCAGGCAATCCTGACTCACACCCAAGTGTGTGTGTGTGTGTGCATGCACATGCACGTACAAGAATGCATGCATGCCATAGTGACTACCTGTTTACACATCTACTAAAGCAAATAACTAACCTAAAGGTTAAATTCCAGCATGAAGCATTGAGATTAGATGAAAGAGCGGTGAGAGGAAGTTCATACCCACTGAAACGTCTTACTTGGGAATGGTATGAAGCAGTGGCTCTCAAACTTTATTCTGCGCCAGAATTGCTTAGAGGGCGGTTCAAACGGATGGCTGGGCCCCACCGGCCCCCAGATCTTGTAATTCAGGAGGTCTGGGGTGAAGCCCTAGGTTCTGCATCTCTAACAAGTTCCCAGAGGCGGCAGCTGCGGCCACGCTCGGGGAACATGGGTGTAGACGAGCACAGCGGTTCTCAGCGCTGCCTGCACCCCAGGCTCACCAGGGATGGGTTTTTAAAGCATTGGTGCCAGGCCTTGCCTCCAGAGATTCTGATATATTAGAGTTTCGGTTAGTACAGTTTTGAGTGTCGTGTAATACTGAGCCCAGATGGTGCAGTTTTGAATGTGCAATCGGGGCTGAGAACCTCTGGTGCTAGGATTTCCTGGAAAAGCAGAGTAGTCACATTCAGTATTGGGTTGCCAGATTCAATCAGTTTGTCTGTGTTCTTTCCCAGGAGCAGGGGAATGCGATGCACCAAGTGATCTTCCTAATGTCCTTCTCCTGACTCAGAATCGATGCTCTGACTATACTTTTAAAACGCATTTCTCTGATGCACAAGTAAAACAACAGAATTTAGGCTCAGTTAATTTTTTTCTCAACAATGCTGCCCTCTAGTGTCCTTAGATAGTAGAATCACGTAAAAACCCCCTCTCAGCCCTCAGTATGGCAATTTCCTGTTCGCTGAACACTTGGGGGGTTTTTCTCTGACATTTAAAAAAAATTAATGTGTGTTAAATTAAGTTTTATTTTTCTGGCAACATGAATCTCCAAGTGCAGCCTCTCAGTTCTCCCCTCATGTCTCCCTGCAGCCTCCTCCAGGATAAGAATTCCTGGATCAAAGCTTTTACTACAAATAAAAGAAAACTGAAAACAAGAGCCCTGGTCCTTCCCTCTTTCCATGCATTCTATTTTTAAAATAATTTTTGGGGACAATTACTGGGGCAATTTGGGATATTGTCCATTAAAGTGGTTCTAAAGACATCTTTTCCCTCAGAACTTGTGAGAAGTGCCTTTACCCAATAAGGCAAAATGAGAAGGAAAGAGAAAGTGGGCTTTGTTTATTCAGCCCCGTTTACAACTTTTGTCATCTTTTGGCTCTTTTTCAAGTTGGAATACTGTGCTCAATAAACCACAAATCTTGCAATACTATATGGCTCACAAAGAAAACTATTTTGCTTCTGACAAAGGAATAGGACTCCCGGAGTTCTCCTTTCAGTATTCCACCCGGCTCGTCTCTGCAGGGCCAGAGGCCAACCAGATGAGGGAGAAAGAAATCACCAGCAACTCAAGTACCTGTGGCATTGGACTGTCACGCACAGGGTCCTCCACACTCAGAACTATTTATTCTCTTCCTCACTTTTCACAGCCACCTCATTCTCACATGACTGTTCTTTTATTGAGAGTAGGATTCCTCAGACAGGAGCTCTCGTGTCTTCCTGGGCAAGTCCTACACACCTCTGGGTCCCACCACCCGGCAGGAGAGTCCTTCCCACCCGACTTTGCCTCCCTCCTCCATCTCATGCCCACAAGTCTCCCTCTCCCTTCTTTCTTCCCTGACCCTCATCCCAAATGTTCTGCGCTCATCTTACCTGATTACCAACTTAGAAAGGAGAGCATCTTGGTTTCAGTTTATTCTCTGTGAGCCTCAACAGTGTTTACCAATATGTGGGATTCACCACAGTATCCCCACCACCCAGCGGAGCAGACACTTAGTTAATACGGTTGATTGAATGAATGAACTCAGCTCTGAATGGAACAGGAGGGGAAAGAAAAGGGAGCAGGACACCCATGGAGATGTCCAAAGGGAGAGAATACTTCTGGGGCTTTCAACCTTCAGAAATGTGTATTGTCCATTTGCATAATAAAAGAAAATCTTTCCTATAACTTTGTGTATCTAATTTGCTTCATAAAGGGAAAATAAACTTCCTAGTTTCTATTGCTGAGTTATTTTAGTTTGCTTATAAACCAAATTCTACCTCTGTTGTGTAGATCATAGTGAATAAAAACATTCCCATCTTCTCAAGAAAGAAACCAAGGGCAATTTAAAATGGTTTACATAAACCAAGTAAGGAAGCTAAGACCTTAACCTTGCTGGCGCATTCCAAACCCTGTTCCCTATCAATTTAGGCAGTGCTTGTTTGTGAAAAATAATATAAGAATACATCTACCACAACTGGACTTTGCCACCAGGATTTGACTCTTCTGAAGGACATTTAACCCACAGGTATTAGGGGGACACAGAGAAGGGTCTGCAACCCTTGAAAATGTCAACTGACCTAGCATCCTCGGTGTTTGGCTGACCTGCTTTGTAGAAGAAATGCAACCGTGATTGTGATGTCGCACTCAGCTGAACTCGAGGCTCTCCAAGCTCTCTGGTTCTGCGCCACACCTGGCTGGTGCCCAGAGGATGAGCTGGGCTCCACCTCTCTGGGGACTCATTGTCCTGTTCAGGAAATGTGATGTCAAGCTGAAAGAGGCTGATGAGCAAACTGGGTGGGGCCATGAACAGGCCCCAGTGAAATCTATTACATGGGTGTCTTAGAATAGAATTTGGTTCAAAGTGGTCAAGGACAAGGAGTGCCATTGTGGGCTGGGAGCCTCTGTGGCTTCAGCTGTATGTTCCTCATTTAATATGTTTATCTTTCTGCTAAATTCATTGTTGCTGAGTCATCTCTATTATACAGCCACCCCTGTAGGAGGCCCAGCTCTGCACATGCAGCACACAAAGGCGGGCCTCCTATTCTCCATGACCTTCCATTCCACAAAGTCAAAACCAATGCTGCCTCTTACTTCTCACTTTAGTGAGCAAAGTACCCAGGTTCTGAAGGAGGTTAATCATGAGCTCCTTTATCAGGCCAGGAACCATGAAGCAATAAAAATAAAGGAAGAACTTAAAGTGCTCATTATGTTTTTAATATCATTTAGTGCTGCTGCTGCTGCAAATGGAAATGGAAAGTCAATTTACCCAAAAGCACCATCAGCCTCCACATCATCAATATTTCATGGTAGACTATTATGTTGTCACCAATGTCAGAGCAATTATATTAATCAAACAAATACTTGGAAATACTTGGATTAAACATCCAAGCCTTGTCCCGGGGGTGGGGTGGGGGAAGACCACATAACTTTGCGAAGTAGAGAAACTCATGAAATCCTCTGTTTGGCCTTCACAGAAATTGTTCGAGCCATGACACATGTGATAAACCAAGGCATGGCGATGTACTGGGGAACCTCGCGGTGGAGTGCCATGGAGATCATGGTAATTTCGCTTCCCTCTTTGAATGGCCATCGGGCATCTCACTGTGGGGATTATTGCACTTTGCTTTATTGTGCTTCACAGATACAACGTCTTTTTGCCAATTGAAGGTTTTTGGCGACCCCACATCAAGCCAAGTCTATTGGTGCCATTTTTCCCACATCATCTGCTTACTTTGTGTCTCTGTATGACCTTTTGGTGACTGTCACAATATTTCAAACTCTTTCACTATTATTACATTTGTTATGGTGATCTGTGATCGGTGATCTTTGATGTTACCACCCACCAGGTAAAGGATTACTTCTTGCTGAAGGCTTAGATGATAGTTAGCATTTTTAAGCAATAATGTATTTTTTAATTAAGTCATGTACATTTTTTAGACATAATGCTATTGCACACTTAACAGACTACAGAATAGTGTGAACCTAACTTTTATATGTACTGGGAAGCCAAGCGTTCGTGTGCCTCACCTTACGGTGGGATTCACTTTACTGCAGTGGTCTGGAACAGAGCTGCAGTATCTCTGAGGTGTGCATGCATTGGTCTTCAGATACCACGTGCAAATCACAGGACCTCTTGCGATCTTTCCTCACAATCACTGTGGCCCTAGAGCTCTACGGTCAATTCTATCCTCATAGAGATGGATGCGGAGGCTGGACCTCATTGGCCTGGAGCACAGCAGGGAGGGCTGGGTCTCTAACAGGAATCACATTTTAGTATGTTTTGGGTGGCAAAAGAGTAAACTAAATTTCTTAGCTAATGAGATATATGAACACAATAGTCTAGTTTTCTTTAAAAACTCTAAAGACCGTACTATTTTCACATGCTAATAACAGGTCATCTGTAGGTATTAATCAAATTTTCATTTTTTTAGAAACCTAAAAACAGTCAAACTTCATTTTCCTTATCATAGTCCATAAGTCACACTTGGACCAATTTGCTCTGGGCTCGACTCAGCCCAAACCCTCCTGGGGAATAATAAGGATTACTTGCGTTGCGTATTGCTCTTAGTGAAACTGATGGTTATAACTTGGCTTATTAGTTTGCATCATACACGTTTCTTGGTTTGTACTGATTTTGCTAAAATGAAAATTTCTCATGCATATGAATCACAGGGCCATCTTATTTCTCATCAGTATAAACCCATTTGCAATCTTACTTCTCCCTAGGAAGCCTATTCTGTAGCAAGACAATTCAACATGATCCCTCCGGTGTGTGAACAAGCAGAGTACCACCTTTTCCAGAGAGAGAAAGTAGAGGTGCAGCTACCAGAGCTCTACCATAAAATAGGTAATTTTCTCAACCAAACTTACTGATGATTTTTGGACAATAGGAGGCCCAGTGACCTGGAAAAAGAGTCACCGAAATGCTTTCCTAAATGCCCCTCGTTAACACAGGGATGTGAGCGCTATGCGTTCCCGAGACTGCAGACGAATCAAATGGGCGCGTGTGCAAACGGGGCAGCTAGAGCACGTTGTGACTGGTGCATAAGCCCTACTCAGCAGGTGTTCAAAAAACGCATGCAGAACAAAGGGAAGAAACCGTAAATAAACTCCTTTTTCATAGGGTGCTTGCTGTAGCCAAAGCATGAGTGGATTATGATCAGTTTTTTAAAAGTGTATGGATATAAGCATCTGGATCTCCCAATCAGTGCCTGGAACTGAGTCAGACCGGAGGAATTCCAGAACAGTGTGGAGCCAGGGACTGCCTGTCTGTGCAGGTGGACAGACTGATTCCAAGCAGAGAGGGGAAAGACATACACGAGGATTTTGGACCTCAGAAAAACATGAAAAAGCCACATTTTCAGGCTTTTTTTTTTCAGTTTTCAGAGATGACTTTCCTCCTAAGAAAGACGTTTATATGAGCAGGAAAATGTTGGGTGAGGGAAAAAAAAGGATAAAAATTGTTTTTCAACAATAGCAACTCTTACTGTTGCTAACCCTTACTATGTGTTTATCCTGCACTAGGCTCTGTGCATCTGGTATGTGCCGGGCACTATTGGGAACTCAGTGGTCAAGCAAAGGGCTGAATTTCTGTGCAAGTAAAAGTGTTTGTGTCTGAATGTAAAAGGAAATGTAAAGTTTGTACCTGAATAAGCCACCTTCTCAGGCTTCTTTATGAGGCCCACTCCCTATAACTGACCCTGCCTGTTTAATTGGTTTATAAAAACACAGTTTATGAATGTCTAAACTTTAATAAGGAAGATGTATGCTGGCATTAGCGCTCTTCCCATAACTAGCCAAGTCCTGCTTAAACACCCCCATACCTTTGATCCCAATTCGCAACAAGCAGCTTTGTAAGCTGTTTTTCTCCTGTAGGAGTTGGAGCGATGACCTGGTCCCCACTTGCCTGTGGAATCATCTCAGGAAAATATGGAAATGGGGTACCTGAAAGCTCCAGGGCCTCTCTGAAGGTATTTCCCTCCACCTGTAGCAGAGAGTTTGGGGGTGGGGGACGGGGTTGCAGAGAGGGGGAAGGATGGATTAGAACAGCGATGCAGCAGCGGTGGCTTCCAGCTCACGCACAGCGTGGCCTTGGCCAGGAGACGGACGACCCTGGAGCAGGCTCCCCAGAGCCCCGAGCCCTGAGCCGACCAGAGGCCTCTGCTCCTGGCCAAGCATCAGTCAGCCCTTCACATCTGCTGGCACAGACACCTGTCCTCCTCTGGGGCCTGGGGGCAACGCACAATGACCTGGTGGGACTCCTGGACCTCGAATCCCTGCACTGTTATTTAGGCTTATGTTCGAAAAAGGCATTTCATTCCTCCTTTCAAACTGACAAAATGTAAAAATCCCTTTCCTATGCAAGGAGGCTCTAACTTCACTTTTTGACAAAACAAAATGTAAGCCATAGAAATTTAATCTCCATGGGACCAACCGGTCGTAACTGAGCGAGGTTGGAGGGTGGCTGAAGTTTTTACCGCGTGGGGGTGGAGGGTCAGAAGGGGGACTCAGAGCAAACACACAGCCACACCTTTGTCACTGGGGCTCAGGGCTGGGGTTCAGAGGTCAGCTCTGGCTGCAAAGTCCTGTGGCTTCAATTCTTTTCCGAAGCATAAAGATATTCAAGATCACTGACATAAAATTGCCTCCATTCAGAACATCTTGATGCTTAATCTATGGGAGAGTACTCCAAACATCGCTCCTTATTAATAACAACATGTTTGTTTTTAGAAACTTATGAGAATGTGCAATAACATTAGAATCACAAATGACTCTGTGATATCAGGAGAGAGAATACATGCATTTTCAAAGGTCAGACCGGCCCAACGCCCCAAAGAGGAAGCAGAAGTCTGAAAGCCGCTTGCGTCCATCAGCACAAAGTCAGGGGGAGGTCAGCTCAAGTTTGGCCCAAACCAGCAGCCCTGTAACCAGTGTGGCTGGGACCACCATGTGCTTCCCTCATCAGAACCCTCTCAAGGGCTGTCACTTTCCTTTCTGCCTGTAACAGTTGCCTTCTTGGCTTGTTTGTTCTCGAAAATAATACAATATGAGCATGGTGACATGGTCCTATTTCTAGTTTTGCATTATCACAAATGTAATTATACTGGAATATTAAATCTGGTCTTGCTTCTGAAAGTGGAAGATTGTTCTGAACCAAGTCTGAATAAGTCAGCAAAGCAAAACTAAAAAGCATTTTAGGGAAGATGGTATAAAAGGCAAGAAGAGAGTGAAGAAGGAAGGGAAGCACTGAAAATTGCAATTTTATTGAGCACCTTCTATGTGCCAAACACTGGGCTAAGAGTTTTTATTCATCTCCTTTTACCCTCACAAAGATTAGTGGATAAAAATGGATATTAGTCAGAGGTAGCTAAGCATGTGGCCTTACATTCTTTCAAAGACTTTCTAAAAAGCTCAAAGTACTCCCATATATATGTCGGGGGTTTGTTCTCAGACTATCCTTACAAGACCTTTTCCAGATGAGCACAGAGAGGTTGGATACAGACCCAAGAGCGTAAACTCATAATAGAGAAGGTTGCTGTAAGCACCCAGGTCTCCTGACGCTCAATTTATCTCCTCCAAACCCAGCTTTTTAAAGAAGAGGTAGCTACCCTATATTTGAAGTGTAAGATTGGTTAACCCCCATCACTGTTTGAGAAAAGCTTACAGACAGCTGGGAAAAAACAATGTTCACACATGCACTAACAAAAGGAAAAAGAAAAAACAAACAGGCGTATCATAGATACGAAGCCCAAAAACAACTCAGAAAATATTTCTATTTTTGACTTTTATAAGGTCAGCCCAACACCTATTTTGGAACATCCTTAACAATAACCATGAAGGGCTCTCAGCAGGGGAAAGGCAGCCCACCCTGCAGCACACTGTTTCAGAGTTCCGAAGACGCTTGAGGCTTCCTAGAGCATCAGCTTGAGCGTTTCCTGGACGGATACAGATGTGCGTAGAAAAGCCACTCAAGTAGAGGGAAAAATAGCAAGTATCAGGGCAGCCTTAGGAGTGAATGAGAATGCTAACAGTAAAATACAAAAAAATAATAATAATAATAATAGAGAGAGCTAGCTGCATAGATGAATGAGTTGCCGACTTTCACATACCCTCTTCCCCCCAAAATAGAATAAATGACTGACATTTCAAACTGGCTGTTGTAAGACATGCCAATAAAATGAAGGTGCTGATATGTTGTGTCTGCTGTAAACATACAACTGTATTGGAGGGATAAATTAACCCTGTACGACCAATACTTTTATTTTAGAAAGTAATACTACCCAGGGCGGTTCTGGGAGGCTGCTGTAATACCTAAAGGAATCTATCCTCACTCCCAAAACCTGCCCTCCCTTCCTGGTTAACAGCGCCTCCACCCACCCATGTGGTCATCCCAGTCAGAAGCCAAGGCTCTATCGTGTCAAGCTGCCTCCTCTGCTCCCTCGCCCTGTCCGATGGGGCAGCCATTCCCCAGTCTACACCTTGGGCTGCTGTGGTCCATCCTGGGCAGCCTTCGTGCGGATCTTCATCGTTCCTTTCCTGGTTTGCTGCAGTAACCTCCTCTCTGCATGCTGAATTTCTTTCCCCTCTTCTCAACTATCTGTCACTGTGACCAATTCTATCACTAAAAAATTAATCTGACTATATGATAACCCTGCTTACAATTCTTTCAAGACTTCCCCATCATTGCTTATAAGACAAAACCCAAAACCCATGGAAAAGCATTCAAGGAAATCCCCCCGGAATCTAAGTTGGGCTCATTTTTCTGTTCTTATCCCTCCCTGATCATATCACTTTGTTTTCCCCCCAAACGCACTGGACTCCCTTTTGCCTCCCAGAAATGCCCTTCTTTTCATCCTGCCGTGGAAGTTCTCCTCATCTCGAAAGACAGAGCTTGGCTGTCTGGGTAGCCTGTCCTCACTTTACAAAACAGTCATTTGCATCTTCTATTATTCCATAAACGCTTCTTACAGAGTCAGAATTCTCTGGTTGCTAGCAGTAGAACTCAATTCAAACTAATGTAATCAAAGAAGGGGACCACACAGACACTCCTGGGGAAGGCTGAGTGGAGACGGCTTCGGGGACGACTCCATCCACAGACTTGCATGTTGCCGGGACTCTCTGTCTCCTTTGTCTCTCCGCATTGGGTGTCATTGTCTTCTACTGAAAGTAGGTGTTCTCCATGAGGCCAGGAGCAGGAAAGCTGGTGATTGCAGACTTATACCCTTAGAGCCATGAAACCTGAAAGAAGAGAGATATTTTATTTATCAGTTTCAGTCAAGAAAAGACTAGCCAAGCTTGGGTCCTGTGCCAACCTGTTAGACCGATGACAGTGGCAAAAAAGATAAGGTGCTGTCATCCACTCAAGTCATCTCCTTGGTCGGGTATTTCCCGCGGGGAGGCAGCACAGACGTGGCTCTGAGGAAATCACTGAGAGGGACACCCCAACTACAAAACACTTCTCAATGATTTGAGACTATTTCTAGGAAAGACACTGAAACTTAACTCATGTACCCCATCACAGAGCCTGGCACATAATAAATGCTCAATAAATGCTTGTGGCATGAATGCAATGAGCGATAATAGAAGATCAACAAAGTGAGCAAGAGACCAGGTGTGTAGCTTCTAAATAAAAAGTCTAGAAAATAAAAAGTGCCATGAGACTTAGGAGCAGCTCCCCTCAGTCATTAGCAAAATGCCTTATAGAAAAATCATAAAAATACGTACCCCTCTGTCAAAGGGAAATAGGCAACATGCAAAGCTTGGTGAATCCAAGTTGGGGAACAGGGGGCTGTCCAAGTACTTACCACAGGTGCTCACATTAAGAAAGTAAGGATATTGCATATCATGGTCTCATTTCAGGAAATTTTTTAGCTCCAACACTTTCCCTAGCTATTTCAACCTCACTAGTGAAGACTTTGCTGCTCTTTGGAGCCAAAGAATTTGATGTTTAAACAGAAAAGCCAGTGATCTTGGATGGTGAAGTATTCTAGACACTATCCAGAGGTGAAATGTGACTGCTGCTGTCCGTGGCTTGGTAGTGGCTGCCTGAGTCCCAGCCCTGGTTACTGAGAGCCAGCCGGGGACCGCCTGGGGCCGCCTGGGGCCGGTCTCACAGGCTGTCGCCTCTCCGGTATCAGTCCCTGTAAAATGCAGACCCATGGGTAACAGTCACCACACTGGGAGTCAGCAAAGCCATGGGCGTCAGGAAAACTTTAGAAAATACCGTGACTCGCAGATACAAGTAGTAGCCCCCTGACCTGTGGGGGAAAGCTCTCTCCGTTGTCCCTCTGGCAACCATGTGTTCGCTCTGTGCTGGGCTCCATGCTGAGTGCTGAGGGTACAGGGGTCAGCAGGGCAGCCTTGCCCTTGCGGAGTAACGTGGGGACTCGTGGAGAGTCAGGCAGTGAAAGGGTGAATTAGGGAACAACGTGGAACCCACCAGCACTGTGGACTCATGCCGGACTGCCAGCAAAGCTGTGTGCCCGAAGGTGGGGATGCTCAGTCCCTGGTTTCTGGTATTCCTCTCTCAACGCCGTGTTGGCTGGCCCCTCTTCTGCCAACCAGTGTCAGGACCAGAGATGCTGAGAGGGATAAGCAGCTCTCCGTGCCTTCCTCTTAGAAAGAAATGTCAACACGCAGCCAAATCGCTGCAGCAACGGGGTGAGAGATACAATAGGGCTGGAAGAGGAAATTTCATCTTTTGATTCATAGATTATTGCCCAGTCTACAAGCTAGTTTACTATTGTGCACAACCGCATCCACTGCTAATCTTCTTACATAAAACAGTGTTTTGTTTCCATAATTAATCAATCTTTTAATCAAGCCCCATCTCTTCACATTTTCCCACTTGTAAAGCAGATAAAGCTATTTACTTCCAAAGCACTTTTGTTTCCTTTGGTAGGAGGAAAGCAATGTAAATGCTACCCGTCTACTTTTTTAAAAACACTGACCTCCTCGTTTTCCAATGGTTAAGGCAACAATGAGATTTTCAGTGCTGAGGGTGGAGGGAGAGGGATTCGACAACCGAGTATGTGACATGCGCTACTTTTGGAAGCCTGCCTCTAGCATGGCGTCGTGCTCATGCACACACACACAGTATATAACCTGTAACTCAGTCCTCAGAGTAAAATCGCATTGCGCATACGATTTGAAAAGTGGATTCCTGTAGATTGATAAGTAAACCAGCCCCTCTTTATGTGTGTGGTATATATTGAGCCCTTAGGAACTCTCTTAGTTATAATAAGAAGTAATTGTTCAAAAAGCATCTGCCCATTGGTTTTCAATCTTTTTAAAATTCGCATGATATTCAGAGACACTGGTCCTGTGAGGGTCATTGTGAAGGGAGGGCTGGTGATGTTTTTCCCTTCGGGGACAGCACAAGGGAGCTCAGGGTTCTCGGCACACCCAGCACCCTGCTCAGGGGGGACTGCTGGGCCCCAGTCGCGCACTTGGGGTCATAACTGTCCACCCCATCGCCATGGGCAGCAGCTGTGGTCTCCAGGCCACCCTTCCTCCTGGAAGAAGCAGAGGTTTCCCAGGGCTGAGGCTAGGGAAACAGCCGAAGTCTCCAGTGAGGAGCCAGGCCCCGAGCCTTTGAGAGGTAGGAGGCACACAGAACTGGGGTGGCTTGCCCTTTCTCTCTTTTACATCTGCAAAACCACTCCCTGAGATCATAACAAAACAGACTGTGGTTCCCCTGTTCTTTGGAAATACTGTCTTAGATTTGTGGGAGAAATGCTTTAAAAACAAAAGCCAGCTGCCTATTGAAATGTGGGCGTAGTGTTGGTGACAACTGCAGAGTCCGCAGCTGCTGCCTTAAGGAAGGGGAAGGTCTGTTGGTGGCCCTGGTGTCGCAACGACACAAAATGCAGAGAGTCCACACGGCCACACGCAGGATGGGTCTCATTGTTTTCACTAAAACAGGCCAGCAGACTCTTACAAATATCCTTTTCCTTGGGGTGTTGGAGCTTCGTGCTAGCTTTGTGTGGAAGAGTCTCTTGTTCCCCGCATCCTAGTAAGGGCAGAACCTTCTGGAAAGTAGGCCGCTAAAAAGTTTTAAAGATTTTTCTCCTTCTTTTAGGAAATCAGTCTCACTCTGCAGTCTACATATCAGGGTCAGTCAATTCTCATAGGTTTTAAAGAACAGTTTCCCATTTTGAGTTTCTTTACCTTTTTAAGTTTCATTGCACATTTGGGAAAGTCTTTAGTCACTTGAAAATGTGCTTGGTTCCTATCAGTGACACCACGTCTACTTCTGGGAAGGAGCTAGCAAGCTCATAATAAAGCCCCATATGACAAGAACACAAGACTGGGAGTAAACTGAAGGCGAGAGAAAGGAAGTTATAATACGAACGTAAGATAACGGCTTCCTTTCAGCAGGAAGCCTGACGCCCAGCTTTCTTGAGGCAAAGGACATGTAATAGACCTTGGTGAAGTGTAAATGCTTTTTTTTTTCTTTTGCTACCGTCTAAAATCAGGCTACTTCAATAAGAAGCATCATTTCTCCCGCTTAGCAAACTGGGTATAATTGATTATGTCAGGATTTTAACCACTTCGGTGCACGTCGATGGGTTTCTGTTTCGAGCCCATAGATGAGGAGCGAGTCCAGGAGAAATGATCCCTTGCCTGCGGCAGTCAGGGCGACACAGGGAGGCTCTTCCGGTTTATGGAATCAGCAGCCTCTGACATCAAACCCCGACCAGACTTCAACGTTCCAATGCTCTTTTCATTCCTAGTGCTACCAGTGGCTGAAGGAAAGAATCGTGAGTGAAGAAGGGCGAAAACAACAAAACAAGCTGAAAGACCTCTCGCCCATCGCTGAGCGTCTGGGCTGCACGCTCCCTCAGCTGGCTGTGGGTAAGGCAATGCCCAGGGCGGGGCGCGGCCGCAGCCCAGGAACTACCACGTCCTCTGCTTGGTCCACACCCGCACCACGATAAAATATCTGTTGTGGGGCACACTGATCTCTGGAGCACAAATTCATGGTTAAAACCATTTAAAATGGGGTTTGCAAAGCTCCCCAGAATTTTCTATGTGCTAAAAACTTTCTTCCTTCCCCTCTCCCTTATAACACAGTTCAAATGGGGACACATGAGTGAAAACGCACACATCTGCACTCACAGTGTTGGGGTGAGACCCTCTGAACCATGCAGGGACATCCATTTCTTCTGGCTGGGTTTCCATCCCTGTGGAAGCCTAGGCAAAGAGGGTGAGAGGCAGAGAAGCTGGCTGTGGGAGAGGCCCAAGGCCACGCAGGAAGCCTATCCTAGAGGAGCAGCTTCGCCCTGCAACTTCCAAGGGGCCATGAACACTGCTCTTCTAGACCATGAAGTCAATGAAAGGTCACGGTCACTGGTAACAACTGGAAACCTCATGCACCAGCACTGTCCGACGGAAGTATAATGTGAGCCACATATTTAATTTTCAATGCTCCAGTGGCCGTATTCAAAAAGGTGAAGGGACATAGGTTATTAATTGTGCTAAGGGATTTTATTTAAGCCCAGATAGCCAACATATATCATAACCATAAAAGTTACTGAGATCTTTTACACTTTTTTCATACTAAGTCTTCAAAATCCAAAACGTGTTTCACACCATCAGCACCTCTCCGTGCAGCCCAACCACTTATCACATGGTCAACAGGCTCTGTGGCCAGTGGCCGGGGGTCGCCAGAAGAGTATTTGGACTTCAGTTTCCTTGCTGGGGAGATTTGCCAGGCTCTGCGATCAATGCTTTCTGCCACTGTCTCATCCCCTTAATTGTCACAACAATCCTAGGGGCTATCACAAGCCCTATCGCACAGATGTGAATGGAGTATCTGCTATTATTGCCTCCACTTTACAAAGAAACTGAAGACAAAGGAATTCGTGTGGTAGCGGGTGTTACCAGACTCAAGGAGTCTGCAGCTTGGGTGCTCTATTCAAGAATGGGACACGGTTGTCACAAGGTCGTTTTATTTACTGGCAGCAAGTAAAGGAGACAAGGGATTCATATCCAAAGCTGTTTCCAGAAGGGAGATGTAGCCATTGCCTATGTACCCTGTGTGGTCAATCACACAATTTCAGTTGGCTACGCTTCCTGGATTGGGTTGCTGTCGAACACGTCCTGTTGACAGCTGGCTGCAAAGCCCTGTGCTGCATTTTAACATTCAGCAAGAAGAGCATCCGCAAGAGTAAGAAGGGCCCAGACCTTGAGACCCTTGTCCTCGCTAACACTGTGGGAAGAGAATAAAATAGGGGTACAGTGTAGGAAAAAAAGTCCTAAGGATTAAGAAGTAGCAGGAATTGGGACAAATCAGGTACAGTGTCCTAATGAGATTTTTTTTTTAAAGCTCAAGATAAATCCTAGGCAAATAAAATAATGTGATAGAATATTTGCTAGGTGCTTGACCCCTCTGAGGTTGGAAGGCCAGGAAATGGTAGCTGCCATTAACAGTCATAGAAAGAAGGAAATGGGAGGTGGTTGGGGGGTGGGGGGAGAATACCGTTTACTTAACTCTATAGAGAACCGTTGCTTTAATCCTTTCTTAAAGAAAAAAGAACATATTTAGTGTGATTAGTTAGCATCCCTACAGCTTTAATAAGCACAGTACAAAATATTAGTTATTTGATCATCAGCAAGTTATTTAACATGCCGTCAATTTTCTCTTCTGTAAAATGGGTGTAATAATACATATCGTACACACTTGTTGGGTAAAGGGAAATTACACGTGTAAAGCAAAGAGTAGGTGCTCTTTGCGGTAATCATAACGATGAGGATGAGGATGTTTTTGCAAAGAATTAAGACATCCTGGACCTGAAACTGAGTCTACCCTTAGCCATGACATGTGGTCAAAGTAATAGGCACAAAGAGGAACACTTATTCCAGAAACAGAAGCACAGTTTTTAGGTAGTGGCATGAAAGTGATTCTCAAATTTAACTCTGAAGGAGTTGGAAATTATCTTTCTAAAGAGGAAATCTTTACAGGATTTAGACTTCCACTAGATATTGGATATCCACAAAAGACCCCTTCTACAGAATCTGAGTTTAAATTCAAACATGCTTTGTTTCTCCTTTTCCTTCCTGTGTGCCCCCAGATGTCTATCTTGCTGGTCTTTTTTTTTTTTTCATTCTTTATAAGGAAGTAATTTTGTTTTCAACCACAGAACTCTCAAACCAAGAGAGGAATTATTCCAGGCATATTACCTTTGATCTGCTGGAGGGTGTGGGGGAGGGGAACCCTCCAGCAGGAAACAAGTTGCTTGAAGCCAACTGCAGGCTGGCTCCCCTGACCTGTACCCGCACAGCAGCCAGCTTTCACACCTTGCTGGGAAAGAGCCACGCTGGATTGCCTGCTTGGTCACACGTGGTTAGATGCTAATTATCTGCAATCATCTGCATGTGCTGCTACCTCTGCTGCTAGCCAGTTGGGCCCAGTGGGGTGTCTCATACTGTGCAGCCCAGAGTGGGGAATTGGCTGTTGCAGATACCAAGTACTTAGAGGGCAATGATTTTCCCTGTATCCTGCTTTCCCCTCAGAACTTCCACTAGTACCAAAGAGTTATAAGAGCAAAGGAGGAAATAATACAGCCACAAAAAAAAAAAAGCCCTGAATCACTTGGCTTGTTGCCTTTACAGAGCATTATTTTGCCCATGTGGAAAGAGTTAGCAATTGCCTTAAAAGGCCTGAGCGTGGTAACAGCTGAAGAGTACTTAGTTGACAGCAGGGCCTTGAGCAAATGGGGCAGGAGAAGTGGATGGACCCTCTTCCATCCACCAATCATTCCTGCCTGCTTGTTCAACAAACATTTCCCAAGCACCTGCTGTGTGCAGGTACTGGGCTGAGTGCTGAGCTGCCAACCACGGGTAAACACATCTCACTGCCTGATGGGAGAGTCAAACGAGGAAGCAGATCACTGGGAGAGCGTTGGAGTCAGATAATTGGGAAAGGCCCGGGGTTTTGGAAGTAACATCTGCGGGCTCCCAACCCAGCCTTGGGTTCAGGGAAGGGCTTTGGGAGAAGAAGTTCCCACGGGGAATCTCAAATGATGAGGAGATACTAGTGAGGCAGAGGAAGGGAGGAGGCAAAGAGGAATTCCAGGCCGAGGAGACTGCTTGCGCCAAGGGGATGGAGAAGATTTACAAATAGTTCAGTGCTCCCGAAGCACGAAGTTCAAGGCAGGACACGCGGGGACAAGAAGCTGGAGAGCTGGGCTAGAAAGCCGGGTTTGCCAGCGTGAGAAATGGGAACCGCATCTTACAGGACGAGGATTACGTGAGGCAAGCGACATGGTCAGATTTGTACCTGGAGAAACGGCTGCTGGACGCACGAAAGCTGCATGGGCTGGAGTGGGGTGGGGGTGGGGGCCATCCGAACAAGAGGAAAAGGTGGACAGTCGGGCAGGGGACAGTCGAACCAGAGCCGTGATTCTCAGCCGTGGTCTCTGCATCTACACAACTCAGTAAGAAAAAGAAGTGACATACTGAGGCCTGCTATAATACGGATGAACCTCACACACCTGTGAAGTGAAAGCAATAACTCGATGCAGCTGAAGCGTCCAGAGACAGGCAGTCCCCAGGGTGCAGAGCAGGTGCGCAGTCTCCTGGGGTCGGCAATAGGAATGGGACTGACTTTGGGAACAGGCACGAAGGAGCTGGTTGAGGTGATGGAGATGTTCGAAACCTGGATCTTAAATGGTGATGATTACACACTGGACACAGTTACTAAAAATTACTGAATCATACACAAAATAGGTAAAAATTTTTGGTATGTAAATTTCACCTCAATAAAGTTTTTTTTAAGAAAAGAAAACATGGTCCCTGGATCAGCAGCATCAGCAGCTTGTGGGAGCTTGTCAGGAATGCAGACGCCCAGTCCCTGCGGGGCAGCTCAGCTGGTTAGAGCGTCATCCCGATACGCCAAGGTCGTGGGTTTAATCCCCGGTCAGGGCACATACAAGAAGCAACCAATGACTGTATAAATGAGTGGAACAACAAATCAATGTTTCCCCCCGCTCTCAAATCAATGTTTAAAAAGATGAAAGAAAAGAAAGGAAGAAATGCAGATACTTAGGCACGCCCAGGGCTTCTGAGTCAGTAACCCTGGCCGGGGGGGGCGTGGCACCCAACAACTGCGCTTCACAAGCCCCGGGTGGTTCTGATGCACGCTAAACTTTCAGAGCCACTGGATTAGAGAAACATTTAAATAGCAACTAGACTTGGCAATCAAAGGGGAATGTGGGATCAGAAAAGGAAAACCCCTAAGTATAAGTCCCAGGTTCCCAGACTGGGAGGCCGGCCAAGTTGCTAGTGAAGCCACCCAGTGAGATTGGGAACACAAGACAGACAGGCTTAGGAGAAAGCAGCAAGAAGTCTGCAGTGCCTGTGGGACCCCCAGCAGGGACCCCCAGCAGACACTGCACCCACGGGTCTACAGAATCACCTAGTTCCAGGCAGCTACAAACTGAGGT
>PVKM010007442.1:0-41479 GCA_004027735.1 Carollia perspicillata | reverse complement strand
AACTATTCCTATTGTCTTTTGAATAGCACTTTATTCTAGCAGTTAGTGCTGACAGAGTAAAACAAAACAAACCATAGAATGCCAAAGGAGGAAGAAATATGTTCCCTATATTTATAAGTAAGTATTGCAATAACAGAACTACTGAATAGTTAACAGAGGTAGTTTCTTATTGGTGCCTCTAGGACTGGTTAGGTGTTCTAGTTATACATACTGGAACTATAGCATGGGGTCTCCCAGTCCTCAGAACTCCTCCCTCATTTCTCTGTCATTATATAAGCCATAAATATTAAGCATAGTTAAAATATTAATAAAATAAAAGAATGACATTAAATCATTTCTCCTGTGAGTAAGGTATACCCTATCAACAAATTTACTGATTGAATGAGGGTACTCAATGAGCTAGATCTTTCTAATAGATCGTCCACTCTTGGGAGAAAAGTGAGCACTTTTTTTTTTTTTTTTTTTACTTCTTTATTTTATTTTATTATTTTTATTTTAGTTGTTGTTCATGAGCACTTTATATAAGTTGTGGTAAACTTTTTAGTTTATGAATGAGCCTTGTTTAGGCAATGAAGCAGTAATTTAATGAAAAAATTAATACCACTTCCAAACACCTTCTTGTAGGCACTCTCTGTAAGCAACACATGAGGCAAATGATCAAGCACACCAAAGATATTTTATTCCTTCTCATTGCAAGAATACTTTAGAAGATAAATGCCACTTATTTCCATCCCATAGTCAACCTCTAATGAATGACTTTGTAAAGGTAATTCTTATCACAGCAGTGAATTCTATAGTAGCCCTATAATTGAGGAAAAGCTTCCAGGAGGATGTGTAAGACCTGTTGGTGGGGAAAGCATGGCATCAGGCCAGGAGGGTAAATAACTATACAGGCCATGGGCTGGGGAGAATTGGGAACTAAAGGATAAATATGTAACTCCCTGATAGTGTTAGAAGGATTATGTAAGAAGCATGGAACCCAGCTGTTCTACACTTTATTAAGACCAGACAGGAAGGAATAGACTTGAAGTAAGAATTGACAATGGAAGTTCTGAAGTACTGGAAACACTAATGAAAGAAGGTTCTGTACTTGTCCCTTTACACACACACACATGCTCAGCTGTTACTGTCAGTGGATGAAGACCAGGCTGCAAGACCTTTTGAGGCCCTTCACAGCTTTATAGAAATTTGAAAACAAACTGAATTGGATTTTGTGACTTTGTGAACAAAAATTCTGGTAAACTGTTCTGCCTTTCCAAATCCAAGGTCTTAAAGTCTTTTCAAATAGTAAGGATATGCATAGCATCTCTGGAAAGACAGCCCTCAGAATTCTGTTGCTGTCCTCTATGGTGAGTCAAATAGAGAGTTCACAGTTAATATGTAGACATCTGGTCATTTGCAATTAGGCTCAGCCATTCATTCACCCATTCTTTCATTCATTTTCTTTCAAACATTTTTTGAGTGGCTATTTTACTGATAGAGTCTGACTGATTTTAGTAAAAAAAATACCCTAAAAATTTTCAAGTACCTGCAGTCATTCATATATATATATGAATATATGAATATATATGAATTATATATATATATAATGTTTAAAATATTTTATTTATTTATTTTTAGACAGAGGGAAAGGGAAAGAGAAAGAGAGTGAGAGAAACATTAATATGTGGTTGCCTTTCACATACCCCCAACTGGGGACCCAGCCCATAATCCAGGCCTGTGTCGTGACAGGGAATCAAACTGGTGACCCTTTGGCTGGCAGGCTGGCACTCAATCCACTGAGTCACACCAACCAGGGCTATATATATTTTTAATAAATTAAGATTATTTATCTCATTTGTACACATCTCAGAAGATTTTTTTTCTCAATTACTTTAGATAAGCCTGGAAAGAAATGGATGAACATTTAGAATTCTGTTATATAGAGAGTTTTGTATTCTAATTTGTTACCATTTTTTTAAAGCATTGTCTATTTCACCAAACTGACATTAAAAGTAAGATTTCCTTTTGGTGGATACTAATTAGTGCTTTTATGCATGTTAGAAATTAAACTGCTTTCATTTTTTTTACTGCAATAATCAGTTCTTAGAATAAAAACTTAGGGAGAGTTACTAAGCCAAAGAATACCAATACTTTTAATGCTTTTCATGTGGCCAGACGGCCATCAATAAATTTCATCAAGAGTATATGAGGATGTCTTTTTTATTGCACCTTTACCCATACTGACTATTAACAGAATTCAAAGTTTAGAATAACACTGAATGATTTCTGATTTGAATAGGACTGATGAAATTACTCATATGTAGACATGTTATCATGGGCATACGAAACAACCTATGAAGCTTTTAAATTAAACAAATTTTTCAAAAGTGCTTTTTATTTCATACACTGACATTCATTAATTCAACAAGTATTAACTATGTATTTAAGTTTCTACTATGTGGGGAGCTGTAACCTTTATTAAAAGAATCAGTGGATAGCCCTGGCTGGTGCAGCTCAGTAGATTGAGTGTGAGCTGTGAACCAAAGGGTCGCCTGTTCTATTCCCAGTCAGGGCATGTGCCTGGGTTGTGGGCCAGGTCCCCAGTAGGCAGTATGTGAAAGACAACCACACATTGATGTTTCTCTCCCTCTCTTTTCCCCTCCCTTCCCCCTTCCTAAAAGTAAATAAATAAAATCTTTTAAAAAAAGAACCAGTGGTTAAATCTCCAGCTGTTCAGATCCCTATAATGTCATTCCTAGTTCACTGCATCAGCTTTCCTAGTATTCTCTCTGGATCCAGTCTTTCCTCTTTACATTTATCACTGTGATGGTTAAGTCTATGTGTCAACTTGTCTTGGCCATGAGATGGCCAGATATTTGGCCAAACATCATTCTGGTGCCTCTGTGAAGATGTTTTTGGATGAGATTAATGTTTAAGTTGATAGACTGAGTAAAGCAGATTGCTCTTTTAGATGTGGGTGGGTCATATCCAATCAACTGAAGACCTGAGAATCTGACCCTGTCCTAAGAAAGAGAGAATTCCTCCTTCCTGACTGCTGTAAACTGGAACTATGTTACTGGCTTTCCTGGTTCTCAGGTCTGCAGGTTTGGACTAGAGCTATATCACCAGCTTTCCTGAGTCTCCTTTTTGCAGCCAGTAGATTGTGGGACTTCTCAGCCACCATAATCCTGTCAGCCATTTCCTTATAAGTAATGTGTCTTTGTCTCTGCCTCTCATGTATCTATTTAATAGAGATTATTTTAATCTCCGTTAAAGGAATCAGTGGTAAAATATTCATCATTTTTAAGGGTGGGGATATGTTCTGAGAAAGGCATAAATATGGTATAAGAGATTAAACATGATACACCTGTGCGGGTCACTTACCATGAATAGAACTTCCAGGATTAGAAGATGTTCTGGGTGAGCCAGTCGGTGAGTGGTGAGTGAATGTGAAGGCCTAAGACATTACTGTACACAACTGTAGACTTTATAAACACTGTCCCACAAGCCCTCTTTCCACCTCCTTCCAACAGAGTCAGAAGTAGAACATCAAAGCTGTCAATGCTGCTCCATAAACAGGAGTGTGGGTGGGCTGGATTAATTGAAAATGTTGAGGAGAAGCTGGCCAGGTAATGCATAGGGAACCATGATAGTGACTATCAGGAGGGAGTAAATGGTGGCCTGAGGGTCACTAGAAATAAGAAATCAAGACAGAGAGATAAAGGAACAGAGGGTATTGTCATTGCAATGTGGTTTTTGCTATTGCAGGTTGGACTAGTGGCCAAATTAAGGAACATTATGGTATTAATAAAAAATTATTTAATATGGAGAGGGTGTAGAAGTGAGGACTCATATTTTGACTTTGGAAATTTGTTTTTGGTTCCATTGACTCTATCTGATACAAAGGGTTATTGGTGGCATTGAATTGATTGGAGAAATAAAACGCAGCTATGTATTAAGTCATTATGACCTTAAAATATTTTCAAAGTATGGGGACAGGCTCCACACTACCACAGAGAGCATTTATTACAGGGACAATTGTACTTAATAATTGTTAAGGTAGCTCCTTTTGACCTATGTCCTTGTACAAAATGTTAGGTCATCAACACAAAATTCACAGCAATGTGCTCTTCAGACCATCAGGCTAGATCTGGGAGGGCTGTACACCCTCTGAATAGTGGTGTTGGCAGAACAGGCTCCTCTGTGCTGGAACAGGTCAGTGGCTGCCTGATTTGGGATATAATCTGTGCACTTGAAATCGAGGTGCTGTGAGTGAGAGGGCATCTATTGCCAAGTCCACAGCTGTAGCTCCCATCAGAAAGAGAAAATTCCTCCTCAGCTACATGTCTTTCTATTTCTTACAGCGCATTTAACTTCCTTACAATCTTATGAGCCACTGTTGTGAATACAGTCCATCATTAACCAAAAACATCATTATGTGGTGTGTGACTACGTATGTGTATATATATCCCCTATTGGTTCTTTCGCTGGAGAACCCTAACTAGTATAACTACTGTAGCTAGGGTGATCTCTGAAAACACATCTAATAATTCTCCTTTCCCCCTTGAAATTACTTAATGAGTTCCCATTGCCTTGACAAAGCCTCAAACTCCTTAACATGGTTCCTTTATGACTTAGTCCCTCCTGTCAAGTCTCACTTCTTTATACATCTCCCTCATTTACTACACTCTAATCATGTAACAGTCCTATTTTTCCAAACACTCATGCTTTATCACCTCTCAGGGCCACCTCTCATGCTGTTCTAGCTTCTTAGTCGTATTCTCACCCAGTTCATTCCTCAACCTCATTTCTGTTCATTCTTTAGATCTTAGCTTAGACCTAATGTCTTCTAGGAATCTCTTCAAATTCCTCTAGTTAGGGAGTCCCAGCTGCTTTTCCCATGTTACCACTTACTATACACCATATTTGCCTGTTTCCTTATCTGACTTTCCAATTGGCATTGGCTGTTTCTGTCATTTTTAACTCTGAAACCCAGTTTTTAACACAGTGACTGATATTGTCTAGGCTCTTAATAGGCACTTGTTGAATAAATGAATGGAAGCATTTCATGAGATTTTAGGGTTTTCTTTATTTGCTATATGAAATTGTTGGGGATGGAACTGAATTAATTTTTATTTCATAAGCCTAATAACTCTTTTAATAGATGGAGTCATGCCATTGACATTGCTCACAGCATTAAATAAATATAATTCCAGAAAATCAGCCCCCATCTAGTAGGTGGAATTTTAGGTGCAGCGATATAGTGCATTCTGCCTTACCAGTGATTCCTTTTCTATAGCTACGACCTATATCAATGATTTTCAACTGGGGACAATTTTATTCCACAGAGGACAAATGGCAATAAGGAGACACTTTGATTGTCATGGCTTGGGGTGGGGGTGCTCCTTGTCTCTAGCTGGTAGAGGCCAAGGGTGCTGCTGAACATTCAGTATTTCACAATGCAGTCCTTGCAGCAAGAATTTATCAGGCCCAGCATGTCAATGAGACCATGGGTAGGGTACCTTAGGCTATGTAAATCCAGAGACAGTTTATGATGAGCAGGCTGTCCCATGTGATGGTCATGCTATAATTGCTTGATACCTGTGGTCTTTTCCAATTGTTATTATTCAACCATTGAAGGAAAAACAAAGGAAGAGAAACGGGCAACCAAATGATACTCTGTATTATTGCATGGGAGCTGTTTTGGTGCTGTATTTTAACTCATTAACATTTAAAAATTGTTATGCAGCAGAAAAATAATTATGTCCTTTTAACTGTTGAAACAGAATCCATTTTTCCAAGCATACTTTTTTTAAGGGCATATTGCTAAAACACCAACTGTTTTACAAGTACAGTAATCACATTGCTGTTGAGTTTACTGTGTTTTGTTAGGACACACTTTAAACTGTGGAAAATGCATTTGAAAGTAATTCTTCTGGGCACAGTTATGGAAAAGAACAAAGGTTTGCTTTAGTTTTGTAAGTGAGCAATTAGCTGCATAGTGACCCCCTCTGGCAGATAAAGGTGCAGTGGTTTTTCCAGGTAATTCCTGGAAAGTTCAGTGTCTGAGCCTTTGACCTTCACTTCAAGGAATGAGGAAGTTAATGAGAGAAAATGGGAAATGGAGAAAATTCATGAGGTTTTAAAGACTTTACTTTCTTTCAAGAGAATAATTTATTCTGTTCATGATCAATAGCCCTATTGTGGTCCTTCATTTTCGACTTCTATCACCCCATAAGGCACTGTTTTTTTTTTTAAGTGTTTTTTTTTGTTGTTCCTCTCTCTTCTTTTTATTGTTGTTCAACTACAGTTGTCTCCATTTCCTCCCCCCCACTATCCCCCACCACAGCCATCCCCACCACCCACCCTCAATCCTACCCCCACTTTGGCTTTGTTCATGTGTCCTTTATACATGTTCCTGACAACCTTCTCCTCTTTCCCCCCATTATCTCCTCCCACCTCCCCTCCAGTTACTGTCCTTAATTTCAATATTTCTGGTTATATTTTCCTTGCTTGTTTGTTTTGTTGATTAGGTTCCACCTATAGATGAGATCATCTGGTATTTGTCTTTCACCCCTGGCTTATTTCACTTAGCAAAATGTTCTCCAGACCCATCCATGCTGTTGTAAAGGGTAGGAGCTCCTTCTTTCTTTCTGCTGTGTAGTATTCCATTGTGTAAATGTACCATAGTTTTCCGATCCATTAATTTACTGATGGGCACTTTGGTTGCTTCCAACACTTGGCTATTGTAAATTGTGTAAGGCACAGGTTCTTGACCAGGTATCATAGATCTATGTATCCACATGTGGAATTTCAGGGAGTTTGTGAATCACTGGAAATGTATACAAGCATGCTGTGTATGCACATTTAATAATTGTTCTGATAAGAGGTGGTTTCGGTTTTATCAAAATTCCAAAAGTATCACGCCTTAAAAAGTTTAAGACAGTTCTTTTGGAAATTCACTCCCACTAAAAAAGGAATTTTAACATTTGTGTGGCTTTAGAAGGTGTGAGATGTTCAAAAGGGAGCTGCTTACTCATGAATAGGGTCCCTAGTTACTTCATGATTTGTAGACCTGGTATGGAATGCCTGACACTCAAGATTTGCTATATTCTCTTTATTCTCTTACTACACATGTGGGCTCAGAGGCTTGTATTCTCCATACTGATGGATGACTTCTCTGATTTACCGCAGGTTAGTTGCAACACTCTTGATTCACCCAGCTCTGTTTTCATCTGGTTTTTTAGCCTTGGAAATGATTTCATTTAAATTAACACATATCTTTTTTTAATATGAGGTACAATGTAATTTGGGATTAAATATTAGAGAAATTTGTATATAAGAAAAAAGAGAGCAGTGCAGCATCATTTGTTCTTTCTATAGGAGGGAATTCTGGTCTGGTCTCGATGACATTGTTGGCCTTGGGCTCCTGTATGTGCTCCTTGAAAGATTCAGCTGGTCTCCTTCCAGCTTGCTGGGACCTTCAGGTGCACCACTGTCTCTATACAAAGGAAGAGAAACAGGCAATCAAATGATACTCTATACATCATCAGGCTGTATGTGGATGCGGCAGGAAAGCAACATTCACTTCTGTAGTTTACCTTGAAAATGTGGAACTTAGCTTTCTCCTTCGTAAAAGTTATGCAATAACCAGACTTGTGCTAATCCTCAACTTCTCTTTCTTTAGAAGTTGTCAGTCTGATTCTCTGCTCTCCTACTGTTTGAACAGTCATGTTCTCTAGACAGCTGGCAGTGGGGGTGGGGCAAGACGGAGGGGGCTGCTGTGTTATTAATATAATATTTTCCTACCCTGGACATTTCTGTGTTCTTGAGAAAGGATTATGTGATTTACATTTTTATAGTCACAATTCAGTGAGGACTCCTAGACTAGGTAAACTCTGATCATCAGAAAAGAAAAGATGGCAAATTTTCTTTAAAACAAGATGACTATGAAAAGCCCCTAAATAAACACATTTTGAGATGAATGCATCTACTATGAGTTATATCCAGTGAAATTTTTCTTAGTATTAGCTCCTGACTGTAAATCATAGGTTTATAATGTTTGACCTGTGCTGAGGTAGACAAATATAAATATTAAATGATGGTGCTGATATAGAGCTATATTTTCCTCAATACTTTATTAAGGAGGTTTCTCCTGAGGATATTGGAAAATCAAGTACATACCATTCAATGATTTAACCAGAAACTGAGACTTATGTTTAGGCCATCAGCATAGGAAATTAGATGCACCCTTTCATTTTAATTTAAATATCTTAAAAAATGATTCATTCATTCATCCACTTTACCTGTAAGGGCCAGGGCTCAGAATACTTTATGGCTCATATAAAGTATAGGAAGACTTTTGTGTTTGAAAATGACTTTAGCTTAAGACCACACTGGAGCTCTGGAGAGAACTAAGTCCAACTTCTGCAGCTGAGGAAGCACTTGGGAACGAAGGTTACAGCTGCATCGGCCTCAGGAAGCAGGTATTAAGGCTTCACGTCCTGCTGGTTGTTCCACTGGGCATTGCACCAAGTTGGTTAAACAAACACAATGGAAGCCATACCAAATTATCTATTTATGGTCAGAACATACTCTTTTGAAGTATAATTTCTATCAGTAAAATTAATACACTGACAACATTAGAGAACTGTAGCAATAGTAGTCGTACATATTTTAAATCCCTTAGTAGGGATTTAGTCTTTCCTCTTTAATGTTTTAATCTTTCCTCTTTAATGTTTTAATTCCAATAAATTCTGTCCGTATTTACTGAGTACTCACTCTGCAAAGAGGCTGCATAGATCGCAGTAGCACATGGAACTTGCTGTCTCACACCTAATAAAGAATTTGGGGAGACAAAGCACACACCATGAAGCGCTGACTAAAGAAATGTTTTAGAGTACTATTTAAGACCCTGGGTTTTAAGAGGACAATGCAAGAAATGTGACAAAAGAAAACTTTTAATTCTTATGGAATCTCAAGGGAATGGAGAGAGAGAGCTTCAGGCTACGATGACAAAGATTTTATTGGCACGGGGAGAAAGGACTGTGTACTCTCAATAGGGGAAGTAGACAAGAGTGGCCTTTCTATTCTAGAACAACCTGTGCAAACGACATTGTGAGGTGTGGTTAGGGGACAATGAAGAAAGGAGTTAATTGTGGTGGAAAATTTGTGAAGCTAAGTCAGCCAAGGTAGGTTGGATTCTGACCATGGAAGATCTTGAGTGACAAGCAGAGGAGTTTGTATTATAGTTCCTATTCAATTCTGAGCCATGGGAGGAGATTATTCAAATGTCTTCTGCCCACTGGTATTCTTTTGGTGACCTTGTGAATATCAATGTTTCATTTTGGTATTGGAATGTAGGCCCAGAGAAAGTATAAAAATTACCAAGCTGCATGAAGTTAAGATTCCACGTCAGCAAGCAACAACTACAAAATTATTTTTTCCTAATCTGAAACACTTGATAGTGTATATTTCTCAGGACAGAGCTCTAACTATGGCTATACTGTTCTCCAGCAATCATTGTCTAAACACACTACTCCATTCACCGAAGTCTCCTGTGTACACAGTGCTGGTTGAGGTGTTTGTTTTATCCCACAGTGAACTGCACACTGTGCCTGCCATCAATCATCAGTCGTAGGTGTGTTCCTTAATTGCATTTAAAGGTCTTCTAAAAGTGGCATATATGTTATTTCTCCACCTTTTTCACAGGTGAAGGTCCTTGTTTAGAGCTATAAAAAATTTTGACTATGGACTATTACATTCTTTTTCAGACTTGCCTCCTAATTTGAAAGAGTCAAGGATTGTTGTTCAGGAGTACAATTCCGTTTGTAAGAGTTTGCAATATATCTCCTTAAAATAGGAGAGCTGGTATTTTCCTAATTACAGGGACCAGATGATCTCATTACTTAATGTCTGATTTTTCAAAAACAAGACAGCACTCCTACAGATTATAATCTGGTGACTATAAGATTACTTCTAAACAAAATTCTAGAAAGACTCATTCCTTTGTAATTTTGTGTGGTTGGAAGGCGAACCCTTGATCACTTTCAGCTAATTTACTAGAAACAGCTTATCTAAGACTGATTTTGTAGCCCATTTTCTTTTATCCAGATCTTTTCTGCAATTCGTTTATGTAATCAACAAATATTTATCAGTCTAATTCCATACCAGACACAATACAAAGATCTATACAACTTGTTGTGCAAAAGAGGCCTGTCCTCTGTCCTCATAGGGATTTTGTGTCATGAGGATCAATGCACACAGACAAAACCGGAAACAAACAGTAAGCATGCCCTGTAGAAGTAGACACCTGACAACATAAAAGAATGTAAAAATGCCAATACAGCTATGAAGGAACCAAAAAAGGAATAGGAAAAATGTTGATAGAGACCTATTATGTGTCATAGCTCAAGATCATTTGTATATTGAAAATTGTATGCTATTTAGCCTCCTTTTTAGGATGAACTGGTGTGTGGTAACAAATGGCCTCAAAATTTCTTAGTTTAACACAATAGAAGTTTATGTCCAATTCTGGTAATGATCCTGGGCAGTGTTCAGGCACGCACGGTGGCTCTGCTGTATGCAGTTGTCCTAAGACCTGGGCTCATAGAGTATAGTTCTGTCATTTCCTATAGTACAGTCCTCAACCTTGACACTACTGACATTGTTTTGGGATGTTTAGCAGCATCCTTGGTCTCTCATCACCAGATGCCAGCAGCAGAAGGAGGAGGAGGAAGAGAAAAGAAGGA
This sequence comes from Carollia perspicillata, assembly GCA_004027735.1. NCBI lineage: Eukaryota > Metazoa > Chordata > Mammalia > Chiroptera > Phyllostomidae > Carollia > Carollia perspicillata. The sequence continues at coordinate 30,746 of PVKM010007442.1, read as the reverse complement.
AGAGGAAAGAGAAACAAAAGGAGAGATGTCTCCTTGGTGGTATGTTTCACTATTTATGAAGGTGAGACTGAGTCAGATCACTCTTCCTTATTTTTTTCTACCTTCCTAGTATGAATACGGCACACACATGGTGACTCGAAACTGAGTTAAACTAATCTCTCCATTCTAGCCCTTGTAATATTTCCAGGAGTAGGTTTGTTTGAGAAAAGACATGCTGGATAGTCTGAAGCCATACCACCCTGAACGTGCCTGGTCTCATCTGATCTCGGAAGCTAAGCAGGGTTAGGCCTTGTTAGAACTTGGGTGGGGGAACAAAGATGTGCTGGTTAACCCTGAATATCCTGAGGGATTTAGCGGGTTCCTGTGCTTTCCCACAAGGGTACCTGGAGACAGATTTTTCCTTTAAGAAATTCCAGTCAATCACCATGGTGGGGGTGTAGAAGAGGGTAAAGGGGAGACAAATAGTGACAGAAGGAGACTTGTCTTTGTGTTGTAAACACACAATAGAATATGCAAATGATTATAGAATTGTACACCTGAAACCTGTATAATTTTATTAACCAATGTCACCCCAATTAGTTCAATAAAAAAAGAAAGAAATTCCAGTCCACATTTAATTTTTTTTATATTAATATAATCTACTCATTCTGAATATTTTCATCAGGTAGTTTATAGCACACTCTTCACTAAACATTTGGTGTCTTTTTAATGTTAAGGACTTAAATTCTGGCTAAAGTGATTTCATTGTACATTTCCCAAGAAAGATTTAATATCACACATGCCTATATAATCATGTGCCAGAACTTTGAAATCCACCTCAATTCCATTTTTAACTTAGTATGTTCTCTTTGGCAATTTGCTCATTGTAGAAGCCTACTTCCTAGATCTGAGCTTTCATCTGGAACTAAGATTCTTACTAGGAAACTGTGCCAGAGACCCACCATTGGAAAACATCCCTCTCTAGGGCGTAACTTGGCACTTGCAGACTCATGCAGAGCAACAGGATGTAACAATGTAGGGCAAGAAAACAAAGGTATATATTGTACTAAATAGAGTTTGACATGATAGACACAATCTGAAGGGGCCAAATGTAATTTGCCAAGGCACTTGTTCTCTCAGGGGGCAGCACTGGTTTTCCTGCCACAATGATAGCAGGATTAAGTAAAGTAAGAAGTGAAGACTTTGAATTTTACTTTATTCATTCATTTATTTATTCGAGATGTATTGTTTTTTAATTTTAATTGTTGTTCAAGTACAGTTTTCTACCTTTTACTCCCACCCCAGCCCACTCCCCCCCAGCCCTCCCCACCTCCCTCCCGCTTCCACCCCACCCTTGTTTTTGCCCATGTGTCCTTTATCCTTGTTCCTGTAAACCCTTCCCCTTTTCTCCTGAAATTCCCTCCCCTCGCCCCTCTCATCACTGAATTTTTCTTTACTTAAAATGTAACAACTGGTTAGAGTTTCTAATTTCTTAATTTGTAGGAGAAGAATGGATACAAGTTAGTATATAGTTGCAGAGTTTAATTTCTGTGGGCTAATTTATTATCCAGGATATTAATTACTCATTGATTTTGAAAGCAAACTAGGATCTTAAATGAAGGAAGGGATCACATGGGAGAAAATACCTTCTTAATGGTGGGAAGACGTAGTGATATCAAAGCACTGAGTTAAAGTGATTCCAAGCTTTTTACATATTTCCGCATCCCAGCCTATGCCCTGTGCATTTCCCCAACTCTGTTTTCTCTGCAGATTACTTTAGACATTCCACTTCAAGCTCTCTTAGTTTTGTACTTTTGACATGTGTCTTATTCTTTCCCTTATCTTTCCTGGCTGTGAGAAACAAGTCCATCCCTCCCTCCTTTATTTCTGTCTTCAGTGCCATGCTTAGTGTATCTGCCAGGACACTGGCACTTTTAACTTGTTTTCAATGGTCTTCACCCAGCCTTCAGGATGGGATGTGGAAGACCCCCCGCCCTGCCCAGATCTTCTGAGCAAATGGTTTCAAGCTACTTTTCCTTCTCTCTCACTCTCTTCTTGAAGTCTGTGATCCCCAGTAACTCATCATTCAATAATTCCTTAGTCTTTTGCAAATAAAGTTTTATATGGTACCAGTATAGGTTTTCCATTTACCTGTCAGCCGTTCTGTTTTTCATTCCCCTCTTCAAACCTTCTGAGAGTAGGAGTTTTCCAAGCTTCAGTCCTTGGTCATCATCCATCTCCCAACTTCTCCATATTGGCAATATTGTGCACATTCAACACTCTCCTCAAAATGGATAGTGGGTGATGCTATCGCCATACACTTTATATTTTACTGGAGATTCTGCTTTACATTGTCAACTGCCTGCTGCCAATATCTAAGTGCAGCATTTTCCAAACAAAAACACAATTTCTTCTGTAACCATCTCCCCAAACCTCCTCATATTCCCAACTCCCTCATTTGTGATGTTCTCAAAAGTTTACTTCCACTGTCTCTTCCATTACTTTTTTCACCTCTCTTAATGCATTCTTAATTAAAATTGGTCCCATTCCACTGTTTTCTAAGTGATCTTTTTGCCTTCTCTCCATATTTTTGGCATGTGGTTCTACAGCCAAATTTATTGTCATACTATTCAATGAACTTCACAATGTGATCTTTGAGGGCAGTGCTGGCCCAGACATCAAAGACAGAGGAATAAGTGTCACTCTTAGACTCAGAAGAGGGAGCCTGGTCCTCTGCATAGGCCAAAATGCCCTTCAAAGGGCCCTCTGATACCTAACACCTTCAATACTGAACACCTTCTTGAGGTTGCTCTATGTTTGCTTTTTCCAGAATGCACATCTGGTCTGTGACAGACATCTTGTGGGGAGAGAGTGAAAAGACTATTCCAGTGAAATTCCCATTCACCTCAGGAATGATCTTGTTATATATTGTTTTCCTTCCAGTTTGCATTTTCACTCTTATCACATTGGATTTCTATGTCATTGTTTCCATGGGCATTTGCTACACCCTGAGTTTCCATGGACATTCGATACACACTGGACATAATTGAAAACTCCTTAGCTTGGCATTAAAGTTGTCTTTTCTTGCTACAATGGGAGAGAATAATACTTCCTAAGTGTCCTTAGGAGATTAACTGATCTACTGTGAAATCAGGAAAATAACAGTTGAGTTGACTGAGACTATTTGCTCTCCTCACTCATGTGGAGTGATTGTTGTAATTATGCTGTGAAATACTTTGTAAAACCTTTGGTTACAGATTTTATTTGCAATTGATGTCAGTTTGGTAGAGATCTTCAGTGTTCGTAAGTTTAGATGGATAACTTTTCTTACTATTTGTCCTCAATTGCCATAGAAACTATTTAAATTTCTTTCAAAGTATAAGAACAAATGACTCTTTGCTCTAGTTAGGATGGTTGTCTTCATTTGAAATGAAAACCATAGCTGAGCCAATTATTGTCTTTCCAGGAGAATTAACAATGATGAAAGTAATAAATGGTACTTGAATTATAGTCAGAAAATTTTTCTACCAGTTATAATAAATAATGATTTTTGTAAGTGCTCTATCGGCACATAAAAATCCACTAATCTGAAAACTAGAAAATGTTTATAGATGCACACAATCTTCATTGCCAGTTGATTTTGAAAGTAGGCACTTATAGAGGTCAATTAGAAAAAAACATAACAATCATTTTTACTTCAACAGTTTTTCTACCCTCATACCCATCAAATTTTCTATTGAGACAAAACTGGAAATATAATCTGGAAATAAATCCCTGTCTAAGTAATCTACATGAAATACTTAATTCACTATGCTTTTTGGTAAATGGGTTGGAATATTTGTCTCAAGCTGTCACTTCCTGATAATGTATTTGTCCTAGACAAGGTTGCTGATGTCACGGACAGGAGTTCACATCCTGGGAGAAGTTTACAGTTGAAGCCAAGCCGAGGTGTGTCGGATTCAGCCCCGAGGCAGAAGAACTTCCCCTTCCCCTTTACAGAAGCGTGTGATTTGTGCAACAGCTCTGACTTGGCAAATAGGGAAGTGTCAGTGCTAAATCAGCTTTACTCTAAGGGCACAGTGTGTCTGTGTCTCTCAAGTCTGATACCCAAGTCCAAGACCATTTTACTTCAAGTGGAATACACGCACAGAGCAAACATTCTCAAGGTCTGGTATATGTATTCTTTATTTTCCACTGCAAGAACCGTTTCCCTTGTTCAGAAAGAGGCATAGTATTCATTCATGCTTCAGAACAGTAAACTCTGTGGAAAAAAATTGTTCAAAGAAATAAACAAGCAAACAAAATATAACCAAAGACACTAAAATTGAGAACAGGCTGACAGTGACCAGAGGGGAGAGGGGAGGGAATTTCAGGGGAAAAGGGTGGCGGGTGTGCAGGAACAATTGATTATGAGGGACACATGGACAATAACAAGGGGGGTGGAAACAGGGTAAGGAGGTGAGGAGGGCTGGGGTGTTGGGCTGGGGTGGGGGAAAAGGCAGAAAACTGTAATTGAACAACAATAACAAAAATTGCTCAAAGAACCATTCTTTTTAAAAGAGAAGGTGTTACGTAATCAGTACTTATGGGAGAGATAATCAAATGCGTGTGTGAGCGGGGTGACAGCCTGGGTTTACCTTCACGTACAGCCTTTCTGTGGAGTGGCCAGATTGCTCTGGCATAAGGTAGTGAACGATTGAAGTAAGTAACCACATTCCATGAATTTTCTTCAATTACAGTATTTCAAGCAGCAGTAGGGTTGGGGGACTGATAGGAATTTAGATTGTTCCTTCTTTTTAATTTTCTTTTGTTGGAATAAGTACCAGTTAAATAATTTCATATGTTATTGTTATTATTATTTTGCAGTTCAACACAGTTTATTTTTGTGGAAAGAAGATTCAGTAACTTGATAAAGAAGATCCGAATTGCCCAGGTGCTTTTTTGAAATGGAATGTGGATTTTTCTTTCCATCTATCTTATGCTATTAAAGACAGATTCACAATGATAGATGAATGGATTATTTATTATTGTTATTGTTATTAGTACTTTTTCCATGCACCAGCTGAGTTAATACCTCTGGGTTCCCCTGCACTTCTCAGTAATAAGTGCTGGCTGTCGCATTGTTAGCTTTCAGGTTGTGCCACTTTCTATCTCTTACCTTTCTCCCCTTAGTTTTATGTAAATGGTGTGTGGATAATGGAATGAGATGGTTTCCATGGAGCTGAACAAATATAGGTCATAGAGTAAGGAACTCTTCCTTTCTTGAAGTACACAGGTGAATTTGCATATAATTTTAATTATTCAGTTTTATAAGTAGCATTGAAACCATGAACAAAGTTGAGTTTTTGTGAGGTAGACCTTCACTCTCCCTCACAAAATATGTATAAATAGCATAATAAAGGCTCAAGCTACACAGAAACATTAGAATTTAGTAGAATGAAAAACAAGATGGGAAGTTTTTTTTAAAAAATACATTTTTAGGCCTGGCTGGCGTGGCTCAGTGGATTGAATGCTGGCCTGCAAACCAAAGAGTCCCTGGTTGATTCCCAGTCAGGGCACATGCCTGGGTTGTGGGCCAGGTCCCCAGTAGGGAGCACGTGAGAGGCAACCATGCATTGATGTTTCTCGCCCTCTCTTTCTCCCTCCCTTGTCTTCTCTAAAAAATAAATAACTAAAATCATTTAAAAATACATTTTTATTACATGCTAGCTGCATGGCTTGTTGCTTTACTTTTTGGTGCACCAGTTTTAAATACTAAATGTACTTTAAAAAAAGCATCTTATATATTTAAGTTAATCCCTCATTTATTTATACATTAATTAACTTATTCAATAAACATATAAGGTTTGGATCCAGACAGACCTGGAGTTAAATCTTAGTTCTGTTCCACGCTAACATTCATTTGGGAAAGTTGGTGAACCTTGCTGAATGTGAACTTGCTCACGGGTGAAGGTGGGATTATCGTACTATCTTACAAGGTTGCTGTGGTGCAGAAGGACACTTATATGCAGACTACCTGATCAAGGGCCTGCCAACTGATAGGAGCTACAGTGGTCATGAAAAGGTGGCCTATAGCCCTCCAGGTCCAGGTAGCAGGTCCGACCAAGGGAGTCACCTTCTGTCATCTGAAATCCACCAATGCATTGGTGATAAGGCTGCTCCCAGCCAATGACTGGGAGCATTAGTGAGAGTAAGGCAGGTTTATTCCTGGAAGACAGGGGCCTCTGTGTGGTTGGCAGCCTGGAAGACAGGGGCCTCAGTTGCTTTGGCTCAAGGACAACTTAACAGCCTTGTCCTGTTGGACCTTCCTTACACTGCAGAGCTATCTAGGACACTTTCACCTAACCTTCTGTCCTTTTCTTTCACTTTAATTTTGGTCTGAAGACTTTCCCAGCCTTTCTTGACTGTCTCTTCATATTCTGTCGCAGATATTTTTCCTAAAGTACCCTCGTGTCTGCTTCTTGGAGAACTCACACTAATACAGATGCTCATTAATGACAGTTATTTTTAAAGATTATGTTTATTACCTGTTATGTGCAAAGCACTTTCTTGGGTTCAGTGCAAGGTACAAAGCTGAATTAAGCATATTTCATTATTCCAAAGAAGTGGGAGCATCTACTGATGAGTGGTGTCATAAGGCTAAAAGATATAAGATTGAAAACTTTTACCCCTTAAATAAGCACCTTAAAATTAATGATGGACAAAATAAAATGAAAGGACACCTTTTAAACTACTGCCATTTAGAAATGTGACGCCAGTGCATTTCTAGTTTCCTGATACAAATTCGCTCTGGCATAGTTCCTCAGGTAAACGTTTGTGAAGGAAATGTGCAATGAGGGATTCACAACACAGGCTTGATTTACTGTAACATGTGCTACGTATTAATACTGTGATAACCATAGTTCCTATACCAAAACTATGAGCAAGTTGGTAGTGGAAAATGGAAAAGGCATTGATTAAACGGCCTTGTCCCATTTATTGTGACCTTGAGTCTTCTGTAGGATTCTTGTATTTCTTATTTGTCAAGGTAAGTGTGAACCAGATGAGCAAAAGACTTGACAGTCTTTGAACTTCTGAGTTCAGTAGTTCCGCATTCTTTTAGATAGATCGATAGGGCGATGATTGGGATATCAAGATGCCTCATTTTATGAAAGCTTCTATAACTGAACTGAACTAAAACTTTGGTGAGGAGTTTTTGGAAGGAAAATTATTTCTCCTTTTCCTCTTCTTATTGTCTCTTAACACATAAAGATATGTGTGTATGGGTTGACATGGATGTGTATGCATGTCTGTTTTGGAAGTAGGTAGGAATTTTGGTTCTAGTTCTTTAGAAATGAATAAATGAGTTTTGGAAACCTTATAGAGCACTGTAGACATAATTTACTACTTTTCACCCTCCCAGGCAGGTAAGAAGGAGGCCTTATGTGATTCTTACAATTTTATAGATTAGGATCTTAAGAAATGCAAATTTGAATAGCTTTTTCAGCTTCAGAAATACATCTGATACATGCTGATTTCCAATTTCTATTTGGCTTCACAGATATTTCCTATAACTAAAGAAGATTTTGTTAACAAGTCCAAATATCTTGAATTTTTGCCATTAATCACAATTCTGCTGGATACCAGAGAAGGGTATTAATTGTTTGACACTGTCATATACATGTCAACAATGTGGATGAATGAAAATTATCATCGATGATATGAAATAATTTAGTTATTTCAATCAAAGCAATAATTCTTTCTTTTTAGCACCAAAATTCATAAATATGCTTTTCAGTACATATGTTTGAAGCAGAAAGTTTTCAACTTGCATGATTTTCCTGTCTTTCCCTGCAACTCCAAAGTAATATTCCACATAAAACCTGAGATTGTTCTTGGTGTTTTGGGTACAGATGAGAGTCCTTAGAATTGCTGAGTCTGAGACATGAGTACACATCATCCTTTTCCTCAGTGAATCCTTCTTGACCAGCTGCCACCTGACCCATGACTCTAGAATGACCAGTTGTGTTTCTCAGGTGGTAGACTGAGACTCATCCTTTATCATCCTTATAGACTCAGCTTGGGCTCGTTCATAGGACCCAAACTTTTTCACATAAAATATTAAAGTTTTTTTACCTTCCAAGTCCCCCTCCTGCTTCAGCCAGACATCTTGTTATATATAAGTCATCTACAGGTTGACCCTATGTCCACAGCCCTGACATTTAGGACCAAATCATTTAATACAAATCATTTGTGTAAACGTGAATTCTTCAAATATGTCAATAAAAATTTTTAAAATAAGTGTATAAAACTGAAAATACACTTGAGGGCTCTCAGCTTACTTCTGGTATGAAATTATGTCCTTTATTCCTTAAGCCTGGAGAGTCATTCCAGAACTTTTGTGTTTTCTTCTCTAAGAGCTCTTGTGTCCACCTTAAAATTTCCAGCATTCCTCTGCTTTTTTTATCCCCACCCAAGGGCATTTTTTCATTTCTTCTAGGGAGAGGAAAGTGGGGTGGGGGCAGGAAGAGAGAGAGAGAGAGAGACAGAGAGAGAGAGAGAGAGAAACTGATTGGTTGTCTTCAATGTGTGACCTGACTGGGGATCAAACCTACAATCTAGGTATGTGCCCTGACCAGGAATTGAACCTGTAACTTTTCTGTTTACGGGAAGATGCTTCAAGCAACTGAGCTCCACCAGCCAGGGTAGCAAACCTTTGCTTTTATCCTTAATAAATTTCTAGACTTTTCTCCCATCAATAGGTAGTTAAAAAAGTGATAAGTATAGATAGCATTTCTCAATTCAAGTTTTCTTCTATAAATATTCCTTAAACTTATATTAGCTGATCTTGCTCGAATTTGTGCAATGAGATCTGATTCTGCACAAAATTGCACTAGTTGCTTGAAATTTAACATTTCAACAATTTCTGGTGTTCCATATAGGGCCATAACTTCAGGGACTCTGCTTTCTGAAGGCAGAGGGTCTCTTCATTGGAGGAATAAGGAAGTCTGGCAATTTATCCACCATCACAGACTTGACACCTTTCTCTGAATGTCCACAGTTTAGCTCTTGGGATATTCTAGGTGAAGAGAAAGAGTCCATGGCCAAATCATTTTAGGAAGTGCTGCATATTTAAACTTTTTATGCCCTTATTTTTTTTTCAGATGGATCTGTCCTCAAACTAGGAAAAAATAAGTGTACATCATCTATTTTCTACAACTTGGGGAAAGAAGTTCCCGTGGCTCTTTTTGTAATATATTCTGGCATCATTGAAAACTTGCTGAAATTCTAACATTTAACCTAAGCAATCTGTATTTTGGAACCAATTATTGACTCTAATTTGTCATTGATTCAATTCTATTATTTAGATTGTTAGCTTCTTGAGGGAAGAGGACACATTCTTATGTGACTATATGACATGTTGATATGCATTAAATATGTGACTAATATTAGTACTTCTATCAAGTAAAATGGTATGAATCAAATAAAAAATAGAATACTCTTATTATATATTTTGCTACCTGAGTAACAGGACAGGGCATCATCTTTTTGTAAAGACCCAATTCCTTAGCTTGACAGTTCTCTTTTTTTCTTTTCTTTGTTTAAAAATTTTATTTTTATTGTATTTTTCTGTTACCATTTACCTCCCTTATATCCTCTCCTACCTCCACCCACCCCCACCCCCACAGAATCACCACACTGTTGTCCATGTCCATGAGTGCTTTTTCTTTTTCACTTGATTCCCTCTACCCGCCACCACCCAGAATTGTCAGCCTGCTATTTGTAAGTTTGGTTTACCTCTATTTTGCTTGCTACTTCATTTGTTTATTAGATTCCGTATATTGAAAAATGGAACTGCCTTATGAACCAGCAGTTCTGCTTCTGGAATTTTATCCAAAGAAACCTGAAACACTATTTCGAAAGAATACATGCATTTCTATGTACATTGCAGTGTTATTTACAATCTCCAAGATCTGGAAGCAGCCCAAGCATTCATCGGTGGATGAGTGGATAAAACAACTACGGGACATTTACACAATGAGATTCTACTTAGCCATAAAAATGAAGAAAATTTCACCATTTTCAATAGCATGGATGGACTTGGAGAATATTATGCTAAATGAAATAAGCCAGTCAGGTAAAGTTTGGCAGTTCATAATTCTGGCTGTATAGTAGAACCAATGGAGTACTTAAAAAAATTGTGATGCTCTCATCCCACCCAAACTAGTTAAATCAAAATCTCTGAGGAACAAAAGGATATGAAGCCCAGGCATTAGCATTAAAATTTTTTTCCAGAAATTCAAACCTATAGCCAGAGTTGAGAACACAATTAGTGAAATATTAACTTATTTCTGATGATCTTCTTTGTGGGTATAAGTTGGTGCCAAATACTTGGATTTCTCTGCTTCTAGGTGATCTCCTGAGGAATTACTATGAGCTCCTGAGACTTTAATTTTACAAGGCACACTGTGGGTATGTGATGACTGCCATGTATGGAGCCATAGAGTTGACCGGAGCAGTTCGTTAAGTCAATTCATAGAAAAACAGATGCCTATAATTATCCTGAGGCTACTGTTCTCTGGGCTTCAGGTTACCAAGAAAAGTGAAATCATTTCAGACTGCAACAGGCTTTAGCAGTTGCAACAGAATCAGGAGAAAAGAGTCCATGGATCTTCCCCGCCCCTTCATTCACATACCTGCAGCTCTCTCTTTCTACAACCACAGGGCCCAGGCCACTCATTTAGTTCTCCAGGGCCCTTTTGGGTCCCGAGCAACATCTACCTGGCAGTTGGCCAGTTGAACATAGAGGTATGTTATACCAACATCATAAATTACTAACAACACTATAATGAGTTTATATGCAAAAAACAAAATAAAAAGAAAATCCCTTGCAATCTATTAACACCTGGGTAATATACATTTGGACAAGTAAGTGGATGGATCATTTACATCAGAACTGCTCTTGTAAAATCACTGGTTTTCTTCTTCTTATGCTGTTACATTCCTTTTAAGGCTCTGATTTTAGTTCTGAGTGTGTTTGTGACTTGTTTTTCTGCTTCCTGTAGGCAAAACCCAGGTCGCGTGGCAGAGGTGGATGACTGAGATTTTGATCTCAGGCCCCAGGGAGGCTGGATGGCCTCTCAGGGCAGACCCACAGGCCAGCTTTCCCCGGGTACCCCCAATGTGCTGGAAATATTGTCATTTTCTATGTGTCCCACCGCATGAGAAAGTTAGGAGGTATATGTTTTCATGTCGGAAGCTGGATTATTTTTCTGATTTGTGAAAATATATGTAATATAAAATATTATATCTACTTAGAAAATCCCATTTACTAGGAAAGTAAACAATATATTTTATTGTATTACTTAAACCTTGACATATATTGATTTTATGTTGGGACATAATGTGACCTAATTTCCATGAAGAAATTCATTTTTTGACATTTCTTAGAAAATTTTTGCTTTTTGAATCCTGAGTCCTCAAAAAAATCAGTTGTGAATCCAGAAAAATGGGAAAAGGCATTATAATTCTCCTGTGAGATTTAAAGATTAAAAATCAACAAGTTACTGGCTTGAAGGAGTCCCCTGATGTTAAGTCAAAAGCAAGAGCAGGAAACATTGACAAGGGGGGTGAAGGTTCCAGAAACTGGAACTGGAGCAAGGAGATCGCCATCTAATCGGTCAGTCTTCCTTGCAGTTGTTGCCTGTTTACAAGGGTATATTTGTGGGTTTGTCTGTTGTGGCGATAGACATTCTTGAAAAAAAATGAGTTTATGCACACAGTATATTTTATATAAGTCTTATGAGTGGTGTTCCATGAGATAACAAGTCTTAGAAGAAAAGAACTCTTTAAATTGGAAATTTTGACATATGAGTCTGTGTAATGCTGTTAACTTTGATAGGAAATTTGAATGTTACCTTATTTGAATATTACCAAATAATGTTCGGTGGAGTTTTCTAGTGTTTGAATATTTGCTGGTGGCTACCGCTCTTTGTAAGTACTTTAACAACAAAAATACCAAGAAAAGAAGAAATGAATTCAATATTCAGAAAGAAAGTAAATACCAATCTAAAATTTAAATTGGCAAAAGCAGTATCAAGTTCAATAGCAAACTTAAAGTCAGAGCAAGCAGAGAAAATACTTTCATTGTTAAAAAAAGAATTAGTTGATATGAAGTAATATGCACCTTAACACCAGCTTGAATGTACTTTTGGAAACATTTTGAACAATGAAAAATGAAAGAATCTTTTCTATATCTGGGATATCTGTCACAGAACAAAAATCAAGACTATTGGATAGGGTAATTAATGCTTTGTGTAATTAAAATTTCATTTTAAGAGTAAAAATTTTTAAATATTAAATTTTTATGGTTTTGTCTTTTGATTATTTAAATGATTTTAATTGACATTCTTATATTAATAATTCATTTTAATGTTTTCAGTTATCAAATGTTTAGGTTATTTCTGTATGTTATCAAATTTTATAATATATATTATTTCATAATAGTAACACATCATGAATTTATTATTACATTCTTAAACATAAAACCTCTGAAGTTTAATAGAAAACCTTGATAAGAAAAATGACTTGCTGTTTATTTATTAGTCATTTTTATTTAAAAATACATAATGTATTATGAAAGATACAAAATGCTGTGATTTGGGGAATTTCAGAGAATTTCTTGTGGCCTAATCCTGAAGATTAGTACTATTAAAAATCCTTAAATTATTTTTTTATTGTTGTTCAGTTACATTTGTCTCCATTTCTCCCCCTCCCCCATTGTTCCTCCGAGAAATCTTTAATGCTACAGTGTAACCCAGAAGTGTCCTGGGGGTCAGTGCCAGGGAGAGAGAAGATCAACATGAAGCTTGGGAGGCAGGAGAAAAGTTGCAGGGTTAAGCCAAGTTCAATTATAGGGTGTCAGGACAGAAGATACCAGGAGCATAATGGCGTGAATGCCAGAATTGGAATCCTGAAGACACATCAAAGTCAGGAAACATCAGCGGCAAATGAGGGGGCAGAAGAAGGAGAATTAAAAAGGAAACTAATTCCAGGGGTCAGCGTCTTCTGGAATCAAGATTGCTTTAAAATGGCTGAGCATGGGTCTCGGTAGTTCCTGAGACAAGAGATTTTAGAGCAACAGCCTATTGTCAAGTGCTGTCTCCTGCAGAGTTTGAGGATTAAAGGACAGACATTTGATAAATTCATCTTTTGGTAATGGGAAAGGTGAAATGAGTGCAAGTACAGTCATTCATTAACCTGAGGAAGAGAATTGATGTTTTTATTCCCTTTCTTTTCCCATAAGAGAGGAAAGGGTAATACCGTAGTCTTCATCCAAGTAAAATAAGACACTGTCAATACAATTATTTGTGGAAATTGGAGGTGCCTGCATGAAACAGAGATTGGCATTCTGGTCCTCATTTAGACTTCTGCTAATCTCATCCCTGTGACTACTTACACAGGAGAAGAGAATTGGAGAGAAATATTAGGCAGAGGGAAGAGAAGCCGAACAGCCCAGAATCTGACTGCTTGGTGTGGCACGAATGTGGTTGGTTCCTCTGGGTCTCTGCAGTTTGGACAAAGTGGCCAGACCTAATCCAGCCTGCTGAGGACCCACCTAAGAGGACTGGATGAGCAATCCTGCTGTAAGAAGTCAGGAGGAAGCCTCTCCAGTGGGTTAGAGGAAGTTGAACCGGGGCAAGTCTCCCATATCAGGCATTGGTTGAGCTGCACCCCTGCTACCTCAAGGCACCCACCTGTGTCCCAGGGAGCACCAGCATTTGTGCATGGGCAACTCCAACAGCTTCATTTAGCAAAATCAGCAGAATTGATTCTAACTGCACATTTAGGTTCCTTTCTCCTTAAAAATGTTTCTCCTAAGTAAGCATAATCTATGGGTATTTTATTGATGCTTGAATTGTACTGTTCTTTTCTAGCTCTTTAAACACACCATACTCCCCACACCTCCCTTTTATTTCTGGTTCTTGCACATGCTATTCCATTTGCTCAGAACACTTTTCATCCTGCTCAGGGGCATGCCAGTGCCCATTAATTCTTTCAAAATTTCAATTTAAATGTGTGTTTGGAGAGGTCTTCCTTGTATCCCCAGTAATTTCATCCTTCTATACTATGCTTTCTTCTCGCCCTGAAATCTCCCCTATAATAGATATGTCAGGGATCATATTTGTCTCATTCAGAACTGTACTCCAGGTGCAGCATTAGCGGTATAGTGGTGAGCACAGCTTCCTCCCCAAACTCTATTCCAGGGCTTACTACTGAGCTTAGTAGATGGGCAACTAATGTGTATTCTTTGCTTCAGCAAATGGAGGAAAGTAATTATAGTGACAAAGGGGAAAATGAGAAAACTGGACTTATACTATGTATTAATAGAAATCAGTTTTATACCATAGACCATTTATATTCTGGAAGCATTATCTATGGCCTCATAAAAACTCAGTTAAGTTTGTCTCTAGCCACATATCTGTAGGCAGTCAAGATTTATATATTAACATTGATGATATTTACTTTGATTGCTTTAGGACTATTTTTGTCATGGTTCAGGGGTGGGAAAGCACTGGCTGTATTCAGGTAGGCCTTTTACAAAGATGGAATGAGTTGTGGTTTATGTGAGACGGTGTTAATAATCTTAAGGTATCACTTACCTTACATATCTCTACCTCATTGGTCCACACTGTGCCAGAATTACCACCATTAAATAAAATGCTCCTTTTAAAGAAAAGGTACACTACAGAGGGATGCATTTTTATGGATTATGAAGCAGGTCTCCTTTGGTCACATGACATAGTTTACTCAAGGTCTCTATCTCCTCCTCCAGTCAGATAGGCCTTGCCTAGTGAGCAAGTGAATAGCAAAGGGGGCCCAAAGTATACTAGGGAGTCCTCAGCCTTCTTCCTGGGGTGGGGGAGTATTCCATAATTAAACTCCAAGGTTCCTGTTAGCATTGGCAATCTATGAGTTCATCTAAAAAGAAGGCAGTTTGTTGTAATGAAACAGCACTGACTAGGCATCGAAAGATCAACTCTTTTGGTACTAACAAACTTGAATGTCAGTTAACTTCTCAAGTTTCAGTTTCTTCCTCTGAAAATTAGGAATTATAATTTATGATGGCTCAGACCTTTCCCAGTCTTAACATTAAATAAATATTCATAATTACTCCTAATCACAGAGGATATTAAAGGAATAAACTTTGAGAATTCTATTTTATAATAACATAATAATTCTACCTAGGCATTTGTAAAGGTGAGAACTAGATAATAAATATATTTAAAAGTGAGAAAGAAATTTATCTAGAGCCCATCAAGTATATTAAAGAAGAAATCTCCCGAATGGGAAATTTATTGCAATGTCCATCTTTCCTCTCTAGGAAATTGAAGGGAGTGCCAAACATTTTAGAAAGATGATCCACACAGCAAAGTCTCTCCTTGCAGGTTAAGGGAAGGGGTGGGAGAACAAGATTACTTTTATGAAACACATTTAAGAGAGAAATTCTAGATGACCTCGGCTTTGGCAAAAAAGCTTCCCAGGCGTTAAAGGTCATACGAATTTCTCCAACATATCTAATAATGGATTGATGTGTTACCATATTTCTATTACTTCCTGAGTGAACCTCTCAAACTCCAGGTTTTTACTTCCATATTATGAGTTGAAAGGGATAAGAGGGATTAAGAAAAAGTAAGATTCCCATTTACTCTTTGTAAAAATTTCAAACCAAGTTTGCTTCTCCCTTGTACAAAGAGGCATTAGCGAGGGGCTTATTCTTTGCGTGAGAAGATGATGCACGCTGCAGAAATCCGTGGCTGCGCTCTCAAGATGGCCCCTTTAAGGCCAGAGGTCCCATTTCTCCTGAAATTCAAAGGTCTGCTATAGGAGAGAAGCACGCAGGGAAGATTCCTCTACAAAAGGTCGGAGTTGGGCCCTCATCTGAGATAGATACCATCGCAGGGCAATAGGGGGCTCAAGATCAGTGGGTTGAATTTTCTGCCACTCTTTAGGGGCCTTCAAACTTATAAAAATTAATCCTTTTGATTGACTCTGTCTCCTAATCTTGAAGATAAACTCAGAACACTTACTAGTTCTCAACACTGCTTACCAGGCCAAGTCTTAGCACCAAATTATGAATTTTGTCATCACTGACCTTTCCAATCTTCCCTTTTTACCTGCCCACTTGGTAGCTCAAGTCCTCCTCCCTTGTTCTCCGTGGGAATTTATGTCAAAGTGTTTGGGATTGTTAGGGATTTAAGCAATCAAATCATTCAATCTTTTTAGTTTCAGAAGAGAAAACTAAGATCCAAAGGGGTTAGGTGACTTCCTTAAAGATATTCTTTTAAATTGTCTTGGTGATTTCAATATAAAACATCTGAGTTACAGATGTTAGGAGAATCATTATTAATTTGTGTCACATGTAGGTCCCCAAAGTTTTCCTTTGGTACCACCTATCACTTCCAGATATTCAAGTGTCAATGCAGGTGTGTTTCAAGACAATTTAAATATTATTAAATACATGTCATCTCATCATTCATTTTTAAAAATTCTTAGGAAAAAGCTTTTGGGATACAAGAGCTATTTTCTATGAATTTGAAAATTATTTTCAGCTATGAAAATAAAAATTGGCTTCCATTTAAAGAGTACAGATCTAAAAAGAAAGAGGTAGTGGAACATCAGTTTGTGAGCCAACATTAATGAGACTTTAGCAATTCAAATATTGTGGAGTCTGAAGACAAGTGTCAGGTATACTCCTGTGAAAGTCAAGGTTGCTTGCTTCTCAGGGTAAGCATGTAAGTAAGTCTTCTCAGGACCACTGTGAAAGGATGAATAGACTGAAAGGCAGAGGAAAGTGCTGAAAGTCTTGCCCAAGATAGCTACTACCATGATCTCAGGTTTTTTTGTAATACTGCTTGATGCAAGATGGTTAGAGGGGGTTCCACCTGCCAGATAAAGTTCACCTCCTCTGTAAAACCACTAATGTGGGAAATCTTATGTACAAGCCAACCTCAATAGAATTTTTTTTATCATCAACATGTTGGCATCACTGTTTGTGATTTCCCTTCTCCTTGTTCTTTTTCCCAATGTAAAGATTTTACAACTTGCTGAATTTTTCTTCTCAAGTTTATTTTGTTAACTGTGTGAAAGAGAGTCCTGATACAATTTTATTGTGGAAAAATTGTTAGTTTTTTAGGTAAATAATGCATCCATGGATATATTTTCCAATAAAATATTATAGTGCTAAAATAAATAAAATAATATAAGTTTTGTGAACTTATTACATCTCCTCCTAGATGTCAAATATTATTTCTTAAATAAGTGTTGAAAACATTTTCTATTAAGTAATTAAAAACATTCTTAATACACTGAGAAATATTAATTCAACACTAAAGGAACTATTAAACATCAGCTGAGTACATGATTCTTTATGATTTAATGATTGGTTCATACTCATTTTTCATGCCCTATTTCCTAAAAAACAGTATATAAACTCTTGGTTAACGTACTCCTCAGTGGAGAACCAGTACACTCAGGCCCCTTGAATTTGCCATATTCACCAGTCATGCACTTTTCTCTTCCCAATCGCAGTGGTTTAGAAGATGTCACTTCACAGTGGAAACTTTTTACTTGCTATGCCTACACGTCATCCGCCATTTACATCCTTTGAGCAATTTTGGTACTCATATTCAGCAGTCATCTTTAAGAAAGTATTTTTTTATGGAATGGATATTATTTCAAATGATAAGTTCATATAATGAAAAAACAATACAGCTTGTCAAATAAGGCCATTGACTTTCTGCTTTAGGTCCATATCTGTGAGGAAGGATCCTCCCTCTTCTATTCTGGCCACTAGTGAAATGTGTTTGTGTTACTGGAGTTTATATTGCTTTCCTTGAAGTCATCATCTTTTGTCCAGTATCTTGTCATGTGTGTGGAGCCCATGCTAGGTCTACTGCTGTGTATTAGCCCCTGCATATAAGATCTTGCTGCACTCTCTTAGAAGCATAAGAATACAATGTTCTATGTGTCCATCATAGAAAACAACAGAAGATTGGTCTTCTCTACTAAAGTGTTTTAAAATGTCACTCCATGAAAAGGAAGTTTCCACGCTTAGTACTGACAAAGACCAAATTCTACTGTCTAAGATTAAAAAAATTGAACATGTTCTCATTTCTAATTAACTTCAGTAGTGTTGGTTCCCCATAAAAAGGCTGATGACGTGGCATTCAGAAACGTTGATCCATAAGGAAGGCCAAGGTGTCTGTGTGGATGAAGTCAATAACGTAGGCTTTTTCCTTTTTATGCAGAAACAGTTGTATATTTAGATGAGATTGTATGCCTCAGACCACAGAGATAACCCTAAACATGAAGGTAGTTGGGATAGTCTCAGGCACAGGGCTTCAAATTGCTGCTGTTCCTGTATTGTTGGTGGGCCGCACTCACCACCTCCCTCTTGTGTCCCGGTGTGGGTATGTGTGTATTGCTATTTCTTTCTCTGAAACTATCCTCTGTATTACTATTACTATTACTATTATTATTATTAGTAGTATTAGTAGTAGTAGTAGTATGGTGCCTGGAGCCATTACAAAGGGGAAAAAAGCCCCACGAATTCTAAATACTTAGAATTTGTCCCTGTATAGTATGCACACTCTGGCTTTCAAAATCACCCACTACATGCAACATGCCCAGCTAAGTGTTGGGGTTAAATAGGACTAAGATATCCCTGCCCTTGTGGGATATTATAATCTGGGGTGGGGAGATAGACAAGCAAATCTATAACTATTTCTTGTGCAGGCTGGACCATGCTAAATGGTCTGTTTAACTGTGAGGTACAGGATGAAAGACATAGATTCTGGCCTCAGACTTTTGTGCAAATCCAGTTTTTACTGCTTAACATACTGTGATCTTGGAAAAATTATTTAATCTCTAGGGCCTCAGTTTCTTTATCTGAGAAATTACAGTTAAAATGGGACCTACCTCCTGGAGTCATTGAGGGAATTAAATATGATAATTTATGTTAAATTTCCTTTTTTTAAAACACTGTTTCAGCCAACCAACAAGCCTTATGGCTCAATAAATGTTAGGTATCATTATAAACAAAGTCCTAAGGGAATATAAGGAAGATAAAACACACATGCCTTTGAAAGAGTTAAAAAAATCTATCTCCATAGAGGATTATAATTTAAGGTGGCTTTAACTTATACATACTGGTAAGTTATGCAGTTTTACACATCTGCCTAGTCCTTTATTCAGTGACAAAATATGTACTTACAACGGCAATTAAAGCAACTTAAAGTACTACGGTAATACATCACAGAATACCGTACCTCTGCAAGGAAACACAGTTGCTATAGATAATTTTAGATGGTTATGATTTTATGAATATTTTAAGAAGTAAAAGAAGTCCATTTGTAGGTGTATTGCTATTATTTTTAAACAGAGATCTCAGAAATGTAAAACTGTGTTATGGAAGAGCTCTAAAAAGCTCTTTTAATGAAGAAATATGTCTCTCACTGCATGAAGGATTTACCTGTGAGTACCCCAATGACTGAATGGATAGAATTACACAGTATTAAAAAATACATATTAAGCATTACTTTCAATAAAAACTTCCAGATATTGGCCTATTTGTATATAAAAACTATGGCCAAGCTGGAGCACAATAGGGCAGATAATTTGGAGGTGATATCAATACGTATCTGTTTTCTTAAAGTTTGCCCAGGGAGAAGTCTAAACTGGAGGTCTGACAGTTCTGTGGACTTCATCACAGCAAGAACTGCTAGTGATAGCAGACACTATGAGGAGTAGGTTTGTTTTCAGTTGTGTTTGAGGCAGAGGAACGCACCTTCCTCAGAAATTAATGGAGGCTTTCAATCTTGTTGGCACTGCTACTTTATCATTCATATGACTAAACAGACAATCAATTTAGTGGCAATGTGTGGGAATGAAGGGAAGGAACAAATAAGCTATGAATGATGAGAACAGAAGAGTCAAAACCCCCGCCCTTATTCTTTTTTAATGGCTAATACCAACAGGGACAAGACCAGTAAAAAGAGGTTAATGAATTGCAAAGATCCTTTAGAAAGTGATTGACTGGTATTGAAGCACAGTCAAATCAGTCATAAATATTTACTTTTATTAGCAACAGTGGTTTGCCTGTTATTTTTCATTGATTTTTAAAGCTGGCAAAAGTCTACCACTGTGATATTATCAAATGTTCCCAATTTTGTCAATATTTCCCTGCTCTAAACAATTCTAAAACATGCAGTTTCCTAAACATTTATTTGAAATGTATTTTTTTCAGCACAATTCCAAATGATTACAAACGACAAGTTAAAATGAGATTCCCTATATCATTAAGAATAATTATAATTTTTTCATTTTGACATTTGTTCAAATGGATAGAATGGCAGTAATTGTGGGATTAATGTTCTTTGATAATCTATATTCCACTAACATTGATTTGCTAAACTGCAGTTGCATTATTTGTTTTACCAAGTGAGAATAAGCTATAATAGAAAGCCCTCTCTCCATCTTTTTTTTTGTTTGTTTTTAAATTTCCAGTCTATGTAGCAGCGACTAGAACTACAAGAGTTAACAGGGCAGCATCGTTCCAGTTTTTGAACATTGTGCAATATTGCTGTTTACGTCATTGAAGAAAATGCTGCTTTATTTTGTAAAATCCCATTCCATATGAGGATGTTTTCCTGATACTTTCTGTCTACATCATCAAAAAGATGGAAATTGCTTTTAACACAGTGTTTGTAACATTAAGGTCTAATAATTCAATTCAAAGGAACATAACAAAAGGAATTTCCTACAGATAACAACAAAGAGTTAATATTTCCCAGGGCAGACAAGTTTCCAATTCAATTAGTTTTAATGAACCTTCTGCTCACTGGTTACTGAACTAGAAAGAACAGCAATAAATGCCCAGAGGAAAGAGAGAGAGGATATTAAAGGAGGGTTAGTGTATAGTATATAAATTTCCAAGTTGGCTCGAAGAGTACCCTTGATGTAGTTTTGGGAGTTAAAGGCACAGAATCAGATCTGTCTTCTGAGTTTAGCATACAGGGGCAGCACATCTTGCCCAGCTGTTCTGTGTGATGAGACAAACACACTGGTCCATCTCCTTGGTCTGATAGTAAAATAGATAACAGAATTGATAATACAATAATACAATTCCTTAAAGAGCTGAGCATATTCCATAAGGAAAGCATAACACGAATCCTTTTGCTAATAACCAGCAAGCCAGATTTGTTAGTTTATATGTGTATAAATGTATATATATATACATTTATGTACCTAAAGTATGTATATATCTTTCAATATGTTTTCTCAGAGAATTTGGATAGAGATTTTTTTTCAGTTCGCACATAACTGGAATTACATATTCACTCACACAGGGAACAGCATCGACATACAATTATGAAAGTAAAACCCTGGCATACACAAGCAATTTCCTGTTTGAGATGCAGGGAATGAGTTTCACCCTAAGAATTTAATGCATTTCATATTTTTATTTGATTCCAATGGTCACCTTGAACCTGTACTATAGCACAGCAAACTTATATTTCCAGGATCAAGCTGCAAGTCATACTGTAGTTAAACATGACTACCATCACAGATATGATTGTATAAATATACAAATCTACTCCAGTTAAATATTTGAAATAAATAATAGAGTCCAGCAAGAGCCTCCGCCTCTACCCCTGTTTCAAGTAAGCACTGTCAGGTATTTCTCTAATTTCTGAACTTCTCAAAAATTTTCATTCCCAGTCCCATGAATTATTTTGAACTGTACTTTTATTCTTAGCTGCAGCTGAGTTCACAGCAATGTTTTGGAAGTCTTTTTTTGGATGCTGAATGTGAAAGTTCTAAGTGCATGGTATTAGAGGGAACTGGTATATTCCACACTGCATTAAGATTCACCTAACCCCAGAGGTGCCCATGCTTCTTCTGTGCAAGTGTTAAAAGAGCACAAATGTGTTTTAAAGGTAACCTGCAGCTTGGATCACTCAGTTGGTTTCATAAGGATTGTACTGGAGAATATGGCTGCAAATATGATCAGCAGTTACAGCATTTCAATGACGCCTACTTTTCCCTGCAGACGCGTTTCTTTGATTCAGTTTAAAGTCAGGTTTGTGTTTGTGGATGGCTGCTTTATCAGTGAACATTTGGATTTTGAACATGCAGCACCTGGGTTGGTTTTGAGAGAAAAATGCTTTTAACTTCATGACCACATGTTTAACCAGCATCACAACAAAATTAGGATGAAATAGAACCAAACCAAATGCACAGTATTTGTTTAAAAGCTCAATGTCTCCCTTACATAATCTTTAAAAAAGACCACATAATTGACAACAGCATTGAAAAAAGTGAATTTTTTCTGAAATACTGGGGAATCTATATGCTTTGCTGTCCAGTTGAAGCAAAGGTTGTTTTGACACCTTAAAAGCTGTTATCAAAATTTTGATGCAATTTGATAAACTACTTTTTAATTTATTTAGTACTGTGTTTTTAACTTTAAGAGATAACAGCTACTCATTGCATAGTTTGTAAGAGATGATTGCTTTAAGTAAATAGAAATGAAAAAATAATAGAAAACTAAATAAAATATAGAGAATTTCTAGCACAAATCCTTTGTTCTGCATTTTTCTCTCTTCTGGCTATATAGAAAATTATTATAAATAATCGACAACTCATAAGTGATCTCGGTCTAGTTAAAAAATAGAATATGATGAGGCTAACCTCTTTAAAAATATGAACAGTCATGTTACCCCAAAGAGGTTATTTCCAAGTCTGGAATTTAAAAATTCATTTCCACTTTGGACAAATGTTTTACATTCTCTTTAATTCATTTGAAGTTTTTGTTGTGCATAAGTGGTTCTGAGAAGAAAGGGCTGGTGAGTATCACATTCACATTTGTACTCTTGGTAGTGGTACAGGAAATGGAACTTTAGGGAAAGGGCAAATTCTTTAATAAGTGGTAATTAGAGTATGAAATGTTATGATGAATACATTAATGGAAAAACAACCTTACTTAAAGTGGGGTGTTGGTAGGTAGTAGAATTAAGAGCATATGGTTGTATGGTGGAACAAACGCAGAGGAACTCCTCCCACAGAACAATGGAGACACATGAACAGGCGGGGGCAGGCATAAAAGGAAGCAATATCTTAGTCCAAGGCATTTAATTGCAAAACTAGGATATAAGTGTGCAAAATACTAAAGACCTCTGGTGCTTGGGTTTCTTAAATAGCAAAAGAAACTCTAGAACTTTGCCTCTAAGGTATTACAAGAACTTTGTCAACTTGCACATGAGAAAATAGAGCCCACAGCCACAGAGTAAGCAAAAAAATTCTGTTTGAGTATTGACATGACAGTTTTTGAAAGTTCAAGCAGAAAACCAATTATAATGAGCACTGGAAAGCCTGGAGCCCTGCTGTTCAATAAATAAAAAGTACAACAAACTATTTTCCAAAAAGGTTCTAGAGAGTTTCTTTTTGTCCCACTACTTACAATCTGATTACATAAATAGTCTCTATTTGCTGTTGAATTGCCAGGCAGCTGTATTAAAGTACAAATCAAATCAAGTCAGGATTAGAAAGTAAAAGAGCATGGTTTAAAGTAATCTATCCCCCAGGAACTGTGCTCAGATTCATCAAACAGAGCTTAAAGTACAGTATATCTTATACCCTCGTGTTTCCATGCTGCATTGCTGCAAAACCAGTTATTATTTTTGCTATCCAGAGAATGTTGCTTATTGCTGAAGAAGGCTCACTTGCTTATTTAAAGGTACTATTCGTATGTGCCACTTATTTATTACTTCTTTTGGTTAAGATTCATGGGAAGAACATAAGTGCGAAAGGCTAGTAGGCTTTTTATTGATCAAATCCTTTCTGCCTCAGATGTGAATTGTCATGAATATTTCTTTTAGCTAGAAGAATGGCTAATTTATTCCAGATTTCTGGTGATACACAGTTGTGATATTAAAGAAAACCTAGGAGTCCTTAGATGCTATTGGCTAATAAAGTGTTATGTGCACCTGCCCTTGCAAATCCTGCTCTATCCAATTATTACCAAAGAAGGCAATTTAGTCGTTTCAACCTGTAATTGCTTTTGATGGAAAGCTCTGTATGTAATTGTCAATGTCATCGTGCTAGTCATCATTTTTTGGTATTTACAAAGTTGTTGTCGCCTTAAAGTAGAATGAACGAAATTCAATAATTATGTGTTGTTTTATCAATGAACATTTTCTTCTTTTATTGTCTTATAGAACAAACTTATTTAAGTTTACAAACATAATCTTATATTTCATTATATTCCTGGTACTTGTATAATAGTTATATAACTATTTACAGATGTTACAGTGGCTTCAGTTATCATATTCTACATTTATCTCCAAAGGGCATAAATGCAGCCTGTGAAGACAGCTTGATATTGATTTATAGTGATGAATGTATATTTTATTTGTAACATGGAAGGGGAAACAGGCAAAAGTGTTACTTCTGTGAGCTGAATGGCTTCAAGAGAATGGGTAATGTGTGTTTTAACCAGGCAGCCCAATGATCATTTTTCTTCCTACATCCAAATGAAGGAAGAAAAAGTCAACTGGCTGCCATTAGTTAACATTTTTCGTGTAAGTAGCTCTACTCGCAAATTATGCCAAATTAAAACAAGCATTCAGTGTCATCATTGTGCACCAGGGTGTTAGAGACCCTGGCACCTCTCCATTGCAGTCTGAGGTTTTTCACCCCAATTTAAACTTTCGTTCTTCTGCACTTTGTTAACCTGATCATTACCACTGACACTGATCACCTGTAGTGCAATGTAGCCAGGTGACTTGGGTAGCAACAGGAAGGGACCTACATCATGAAGGACACTTGGAGATTTCTCTCTATGGGGACAAAGATTTCTGTTTGAATTTTTGAGAAAAAAAGTGGGGAGGCTTAGTGACCTTCCCTTCAGCATCCTCTTCCAGACTTATCATGTAAAGGTCAAAATTGGAATTTGCTATTTATAGCCCCTCTGAACCACATATTTTGAGTAAGGATCTTGCCAATTTACCAGGAAGGTAACTGCAGACCAACATCCCCACACAAGGTATTTGTGGGCTGAGTGGGCGCTCAAGGAGATATTGCTTGCTGAGTCAGGCAAAACGATGCTTCTAAGAAACCACCTGCCAAACTGGTCCGGCTCTGTGTTTGAAATAAACAATTTTTGAAAATCTTTTAATGAAATATTGATTTTATCAAGCACATCAACTCAAGGTGAATGGACCACAGCATCACGATTTAAAAAATAACAACATAACCCTGGCTGGGTAGATTAGTCGGTTACAGGACTGTTCTGACATGCTAAGGTTGCAGGTAACAATCCCAGGTCAGGACATATAGAAGAAGCAACCAATGAATGCATAAATAAGTGGAACAGCAAATAGGTTTCTCTTTCTCTCTCTCTCCTTTCCTCTCTCATGCTAAAAATCAATCAATAAAACTTAAAAAAATTAAAAACAACACTATATTACAGGTAAACTAAGATAAATGAGTTAAGTGCTCAGTTTGCAGGGCAAACTGAAACCATATATCACAACCTTTCCTTATATTACATTACTGCTATAGTACAGACTGTGGAAGCTTATTGAATGGCAATATCAGATTAGTAGGGTGCTTTACCCTGCTTCAGTTGATGGTGCTAAAAAGGGATTGTTTCCATAACAAAAGTTTCTTAAAAACATTTTTTAAGCGAATGCAACTGATATTCAGGAAGACTATGGCACCCTGAAATTGCCCTTCCCAGATCTCGCAAGAAGAAGTGAAGGGATCTGTATTAATTTTAAACCTCCCTTTGATTGGGTGAACCTGTCTCCGTTTTGTATGACATTGTTGCCACAGGTCATTGCCTGGTGCGGTGTACCATGAAACAAACAAATAGAAAAAGGCACCTTCTGGCACTTTAAGTCTCACTGCCATCTGACTACTACCCTAGTGGTTCAGAATGATGAAAAGCAGAGGCTGGGAGAAATCTTCCTATGGTTAGATTGGGAAAAATGAGCATGATGATCACATGTGCTGGGAAGGGCAGGAGAGACAGCCGAAGTCGTCTCAGAACTCAAGAGAAAAGGAGAAGACAAGAGGTCACAATTATATTCTAGTATCACACTCCCTTTCACAGAGATCTGATATATTCAGTTTGTTCTTGTATGGTGCTTAGGGAAGTTCTAATTAAGGGGAGAAAGAATTTTGACACATGTGAAGCAGAGATCAATATTTAGCACTATAATCAGCAATTCCTGATGGTTTGACAATGTCACTATACACATTGTAACTATCCATTATTTTCTCAGAGAAGGGAGCCAGGCAGAGGCTAACAGGCTTACGGCAAGCTATCATGAATCACATAAAGCAGTGTCTCACTCGCTTCTATTTGTCTTGCTTTTCATCTTCATTCATCCTTATAAAGGAGGCTGTACTGCCTCTAGCCCCGAAATGCCACCCTACCTCTGAACTGCAGCAACAAAAAGCAAAAAGCATTTTCTAAAAATGTCTACCATATAAAGTACACTAACTACTTCCCAGAGAATTTAAAAAAAAAGTGGTGGCTATTTACTCTCTGAAAACATACATGGCAGACTCCCCTCACATTTAACCTAAAGGGAATGTATTAGCCACTAGAAAAATATTAATTTAAAACACTTTGGGGGGGAGGTTATATTTATAGTAAGTTACAGGTTTAGAATTTATTGATCTCATTTTTCACCAGACTAAACAGTGTCTGCTCGATAACAAAGAAAATCCCACTATCACAGAGATGAACCAAATTCTGTCTCAATTTTGTTTTTGGCTATAGAAATGGAATTATAATAAAATGTCAGGATAGCTCGCCACCTTACTATAGGGGTACAAGTAGATGATAGAGTTCCGTGTTCAAGTTTCCAACCCATGAGATTTGTCACGGGGCAAATCTTCCTTTATTGTTCATGGATATGAAAAGCTTAAGTTTATGAGGCATCTCTCCCACTCAGATTCTGGCAAGAAATATGTTACTTATGATGTTTAGCTGTATATGATTTGGTTTCTGTTTTTTAAGTTACAAGTATGGTTTTGATACCATAATTAATGATCATTTTAAGGCATTTAATGCCAATGCGAAATAAGATATAAATTCCAAGGCTACTGTTCACTTGACTTCAAGTTATTTGCATTCTGTTGCTCCCTTTAACTAACTATAAAGTGCTATACTCTGTTTTTTTTTTTTAAATAAAAAATCGTGCCAGGTCTAGTTAATTTTAAAAAATTGTCAGAAAAGTAATTTTAGGATTTATTTTACTTTTGCACATTAGGCTTTGATCGGAGAATATGTACTTGGTTAACTTGAAGAAATAAACACTCTGTAAAACGTGATGGACTTATTTGACTCCAATTTACGTACAGAACACTATTTTCAACATTTTTTATAACATTCCCAGGCATGCAGCTTGCAGTGTATGACTGTAGGTGGAAGTGGAAGACCTGGCGTCTTGCATTTCAAACTGTCAGCTGATTCTCACTGCTCTATTCCTGTTTAAGTGAGATGCTGACACAAGCTCACACACTGACTATCACAAGTACCACTAATTAAGGGCTGTCCAACTGTGCTTTCTGTTGAGCAGTTTGCTCCAGTGGGTGACAGGAAACAGCCTGAGCTCTGTCTGCAGAGTGACATAACAAAGAAGGTTGAAAAAAAAAAGCACGGATCTGGTGGGCTGGATAAAAAGACCTAAGAGAGATCTAACTTGACTATTTGTTGCTATGAATATATAATTTTAGATTAAGAAAACTTGCTAAGTCACTGTTTTTTGTCAGTTTATTAGGATATTTCTTGCTAGAATTAGTAATAATTATAGGAGAAGAATGTGAATTAATATCTTTCTTCTTATTCAAAAGGTTATCAAAAAATCTCTTTTTAAAAATGGTGGTCAAATGTTGTCATTGTGGTATAATGGCATTACTAGCAACTTGGAGAATTTAGTTTAAAAAACGAAAACGTGAGAGGGATGACTCCCTTCGGTATAACTATGAAAGTTAATTTGTTTAGCAGTCAGGTTGATTAAGAAAGTGTTATACATAAAAAAGGACAAGCAAAATCAAAACAAAAATTCCCACAAATGAGGAAATAAATAGAGCATTTTCTTTCCTTAAAACTCCAATGAATTTGAATCTGTAATTTAGGGTTTCTCTCCATTCGCTCTAAAAATAACCCCATATACAGTCTTGAGAAAAAAAATATATAAATGAGTGAAGTACTCTGCAGGGTGTGATATCGGTACTTGGATCAACGTAGCTATATGGTCAAAACTAAAAGGGAAGAAAAACACCAAATTGTGTTCTCAAGGTGTTACTGTGTATTCTAACAAGATTATCATCACAGTCCTCATCATCTACCAGAAGATGTGACACTTGGAGACGGGACCACATGCAGAGTGGATTTCTTGACAGCACTAAGCAATAACGCCTCCTGGCTGCTACTGTATGCTTGAGAAATTGGCTGGCCCACTACTGTCCCTTTACAATGGTTTCATTTAATTGTAATCCAAAGATCAAAGGTCTGTAACTCTTTAACCAAATTCCAATGTCTGCCAAATTCAATAGCTGTCATTCTTATAGAAAAAGGCAGTGTAATATGTGTGTCCTGATCTAATTTTATAGAAGAAGACACAATTTACATACTGTTTATTTAGTTAAGTCCCTAAAATCAATACCTTTGTCTGTACCTCTTTTGTTTAAAATACATCATGACATGGCAAACGGCTCTATAAATGAATTTTTCTAAACCACACACATTGTTAATGTTTTTCTATTGCATGCTCAAAAAAAATAGTTGAAATTATAGTATTTTATAGATCAACCTAAATGTATTTTAATATTGGAATAAAGAATGTTAAGTTTTACATTTCTAAAATTATAAATTTTGTTTGAAAAGGTCAGTCATTTTCTTGAGCCATATTTACCAATAGAAGAACATATTTCAATCATTGTAGTAAAAGGAAAAGTGATTATGTTGACTATTAAGAGCAAATGATTCTTAAACATGTGTCTCTGTAATAAGCATGAAAATTCAAACACCCATGAACTCCTGAAAACGTTTCAGGATGGAATGGTGATATTTTTAAGGAAGAAAAACTCATTTAGGCCTGATGAAAAATAAATCCATTCAACTAATTATTTTATAGATTACTCTGAAGTTCGTTGAGTCTACGGAAGAAAACAATGGTTTCACTTTTCGTGTTACAGGCAGACTTCTCTCTGCTGACATTCTGATGGTCATGGTGATATTTCTTTGAAATGTGAAGCAAATGACTATCTTTAGAACATTTTTTTCCAACTCTAAGAATAGCTATTTATGTGTTAAATTTGCATTTTTAATGACACGTGGCTTTTATATTTTGATTAGCTCTTTAGAATAATTTTCTTCCTTCATTGTCTCTGGGATGTAACCATAATTAGCAAGATTAAGCAGGATGGATCTAAGTGACACCTTCACTGGGGTGGGGACCACGTGACAGTGTATATTTAAACATGAATGTGAAACCCCACACAGTCACTCCTTTGGTAAAATTTCGTAAGTTTGTGCTTTAAAGAGCCTAAAGTTTAATGTTGATCTCATTTTAATTCATCAGCTTTAAAAAGCCAATATATTTATATGTGTTCTCTTTTCACATGAGATATTGCACATTTAGTTTCCTGTTAACTTTATTTTTCTAGAAAGAAAATTTCCAAGCTGACATGAGACTAAAGCTTTTTAAGATGTAAAACCTAAACCTTGCATCTTCCATAGAAGGGCAATTACTAAACCCAAATATTCTGTTTTTCTCTTGTGAGGGAGACACACTTGATTCTTGATGAAGGCAGGGACATTGGGAACCCTAATCAAAGGTCTTAATGCTTTTATCTATATTTTATTTAACTGTATTTCTTTGCACTTAATCTTGATAAAACTGTTCTACCTTTTAGCTCATTTTTACATATTGTACCCTCTCACCATATTCTGGAACCTTCATTTTGATGTGTTGGGTCCTGGTATTTTTCGTACTCTGGCTCTAGGTATTCTATGGGTTAGTCCGGACTTTCCATCCTTCAATAAAAAAAATGTGTTAGGGATTTCCATGCTTCAAGTAAGAAAGTTTACCTGGAAACTTAAGAACATAAGACATTTCTCTTAATTACAGGATATTTCTATGTATCTCTCATTGCCACCACCCATTCATGATCTACTGACCCATTCATCTTTCAACCTATCCATCCATCTAACATATATTACATATCTACATATATTGAATATCTTCTATATGCCAGGAACCAAGATAAGAATAGAAAAAACAAAGACAGCCATACTAAAGTTCCTGTTCTCAAAGAATTCTTGCTGTAGTAAAGTCACATACAAATAAACAAACAAACAAACAAAATTCCCAAACCAAAAAAAGCATAAAAACAACCAAAACACAAATCCCCAAAACTAAATCTATGTTTCCATATATTCAGATAAATACTTTATATTGTTTGGTAGACTGAAGTGTCAAAGTTGCTTGAAAACCTGGCACATGTACTTCCTTTCCTGCATCTGAAAGGCTGAATGATACGAATGGGGAGAAAAGGCATTTTAACTAATCTTGCGAAATGAATATCTCATGGTAATCTGAGTTGAAACAGTTGTTTCTGAAGAATCTGACAGGTTGCTATTTTCCCCAGCCTCACATTGGAGAAAAACTATCCTAATGCTGCATAGGTATGGTGTTCATAATTTG